>WNWK01001767.1:160000-227500 GCA_009830355.1 Cherax destructor | reverse complement strand
GGGTAAATCGAAGTGTGTTGTGGGTGACAGGTTAGTGGTGCGGCTGACCCTTGTACCTGTCTTGATCAAGCAGTAATAACAATACTGTCAGGTGAACTTGTCGAGCTTGAGGGACACCGGTCTCCGCTAGATTGTGTTTGTGGGCGTGCGGGCGTGGCTGCCAGAGACTCGGTGGGCGTGTGTAAAGTGTAGGAAGTGGTAGTGGTTGTGTGAGTAGTGGAGTTGGGGGTGATGGGGGGGCACAAGTGTCAGTCTTGATGCCACTTAGAGTGCCTCACCTGATGATCTGGTGCGCCTACACTGACCCCTTGCCTTTATGCCTGGGCTTAGTTGTAAGGTGGTGGTTGTGGTGGTGGCTAGTGGTGGTGGTTGGAGTGGTTGTGGTGGTGGTAGGGACTGCTGTGCCGGAAATACTTGGCAGTATATGGGGAAAGACAACTTTCCAGACAGAATACCCCAAGGCTCTCTCCCCACCCTTCATTTCCACACTGCATTGAGAAATATGAATGGTCATTTATTAGGGGAGGAGAAAGCTGACTTTGAACGTATTACTACTACCACCACTACTACTACTACCACCACTACTACTACTGTTACTACCACCACTACTACTACTGTTACTACCACCACTACTACTACTGTTACTACCACCACTACTACTACTGTTACTACCACCACTACTACTACTACCACCACTACTACTACTGTTACTACCACCACTACTACTACTGTTACTACCACCACTACTACTACTGCCACCACTACTACTACTGTTACTACCACCACTACTACTACTGTTACTACCACCACTACTACTACTGTTACTACCACCACTACTACTACTGTTACTACCACCACTACTACTACTGTTACTACCACCACTACTACTACTGTTACTACCACCACTACTACTACTGTTACTACCACCACTACTACTACTGATACTACCACTACTACTACTACTGTTACTACCACCACTACTACTACTGTTACTACCACCACTACAACTACTGTTACTACCACCACTACTACTACTGTTACTACCACCACTACTACTACTGTTACTACCACCACTACTACTACTGTTACTACCATTCACTACTACTACTACCATACTACTACTTACTACTACTGTTACTACCACCACTACTACTACTTTACTACCACCACTACTACTACTGTTACTACCACCACTACTACTACTGTTACTACCACTACACTATGTCTACCACCACTCTACTACGTTACTACCACCACTACTACTACTGTTACTACCACCACTACTACTACTGTTACTACCACCATACTACTACTACTACCACGTTACTACCACCAACTACTACTATGTTACTACCACCACTACTACTACTGTTACTACCACCACTACTACTACTGTTACTACCACCACTACTACTACTACCACCCCTTACGTACCACATACACTCGTACTCCACTACTCTCTACTCACCACTACACTACTGTTACTACAACCACTACTACTACTGTTACTACCACCACTACTACTACTGTTACTACCACCACTACTACTACTGTTACTACCATCACTACAACTACTGTTACTTCCACCACTAAAACTACTGTTACTACCACCACTACTACTACTGTTACTACCACCACTACTACTACTGTTACTACCACCACTACAACTACTGTTACTACCACCACTACTACTACTGTTACTACCACCACTACTACTACTGTTACTACCACCACTACTACTACTGTTACTACCACCACTACTACTACTGTTACTACCACCACCACTACTACTACTGTTACTACCACCACTACTACTACTATCCCTACCACCACTACTACTACTGTTACTACCACCACTACAACTACTGTTACTACCACCACTACTACTACTGTTACTACCAACACTACTACTACTGTTACTACCATCACACGTACTACCACACTACATATGTTACTACCACCACACTCACTTGTGTACTGAGACCAGAAACTAGATAAGACAGGGTCCAGAAGATGGTGTCTGTGAGGACCAGAAACTGAATAAGAGAGGGTCCAAAGATGGTGTGTGTGAGGACCAGAACCTGGATAAGACAGGGTCCAAAGATGGTGTGTGAGAGGACCAGAAACTGGATAAGACAAGGTCCAGAAGATGGTGTCTGTGAGGACCAGAAACTCGATAAGACAGAGTCCAGAAGATGGTGTCTGTGAGGACCAGAAACTGGATAAGACAGAGTCCAGAAGATGGTGTGTATGAAGACCAGAAACTGGATAAGACAGGGTCCAAAGATGGTGTGTGAGAGGACCAGAAACTGGATAAGACAGGGTCCAAAGATGGTGTGTGAGAGGACCAGAAACTAGATAAGACAGGGTCCAGAAGATGGTGTCTGTGAGGACCAGAAACTGGATAAGACAGAGTCCAGAAGATGGTGTGTATGAGGACCAGAAACTGGATAAGACAGGGTCCAAAGATGGTGTGTGTGAGGACCAGAAACTGGATAAGACAGGGTCCAAAGATGGTGTGTGTGAGGACCAGAAACTGGATAAGATAGGGCCCAGAAGATGGTGTGTGTGAGGACCAGAAACTGGATAAGACAGGGTCCAGAAGATGGTGTGTGTGATTACCAGAAACTGGATAAGATAGGGTCCAGAAGATGGTGTGTGTGATTACCAGAAACTGGATAAGACAGGGTCCAGAAGATGGTGTGTGAGAGGACCAGAAACTGGATAAGACAGGGTCCAGAAGATGGTGTCTGTGAGGACCAGAAACTAGATAAGACAAGGTCCAGAAGATGGTGTGTGTGAAGACCAGAAACTAGATAAGACAGGGTCCAGAAGATGGTGTGTGAGAGGACCAGAAACTGGATAAGACAGGGTCCAGAAGATGGTGTCTGTGAGGACCAGAAACTAGATAAGACAGGGTCCAGATGATGGTGTGTGTGAGGACCAGAAACTGGATAAGACAGAGTCCAGAAGATGGTGTCTGTGAGGACCAGAAACTGGATAAGACAGGGTCCAGAAGATGGTGTGTGTGAGGACCAGAAACTGGATAAGACAGAGTCCAGAAGATGGTGTCTGTGAGGACCAGAAACTGGATAAGACAGGGTCCAGAAGATGGTGTGTGAGAGGACCAGAAACTGGATAAGACAGGGTCCAGAAGATGGTGTGTGAGAGGACCAGAAATTGGATAAGACAGGGTCCAGAAGATGGTGTGTGAGAGGACCAGAAACTGGATAAGACAGGGTCCAGAAGATGGTGTGTGAGAGGACCAGAAACTGGATAAGACAGGGTCCAGAAGATGGTGTGTGTGAGGACCAGAAACTGGATAAGACAGGGTCCAGAAGATGGTGTGTGTGAAGACCAGAAACTGGATAAGACAGGGTCCAGAAGATGGTGTGTGTGAGGACCAGAAACTAGATAAGACAGGGTCCAGAAGATGGTGTGTGTGAGGACCAGAAACTGGATAAGACAGAGTCCAGAAGATGGTGTCTGTGAGGACCAGAAACTGGATAAGACAGGGTCCAGACGATGGTGTGTGTGAAGACCAGAAACTGGATAAGACAGGGTCCAGAAAATGGTGTCTGTGAGGACCAGAAACTAGATAAGACAGGGTCCAGAAGATGGTGTGTGTGTGAGGACCAGAAACTGGATAAGACAGAGTCCAGAAGATGGTGTCTGTGAGGACCAGAAACTGGATAAGACAGGGTCCAGAAGATGGTGTGTGTGAGGACCAGAAACTGGATAAGACAGAGTCCAGAAGATGGTGTCTGTGAGGACCAGAAACTGGATAAGACAGGGTCCAGAAGATGGTGTGTGAGAGGACCAGAAACTGGATAAGACAGGGTCCAGAAGATGGTGTGTAGAGGACCAGAAATGGATAAGACAGGGTCCAGAAGATGGTGTGTGAGAGGACCAGAAACTGGATAAGACAGGGTCCAGAAGATGGTGTGTGAGAGGACCAGAAACTGGATAAGACAGGGTCCAGAAGATGGTGTGTGAGAGGACCAGAAACTGGATAAGACAGGGTCCAGAAGATGGTGTGTGGAAGACCAGAAACTGGATAAGACAGGGTCCAGAAGATGGTGTGTGTGAGGACCAGAAACTGGATAAGACAGGGTCCAGAAGATGGTGTGTGTGAAGACCAGAAACTGGATAAGACAGGGTCCAGAAGATGGTGTGTGTGAGGACCAGAAACTGGATAAGACAGGGGTTACTTAGCTATAAATGTTTGTCTAGTGCTCGGAGGTTGTCCCTGGATAGTTCTCAAGCATTTAATACATCTGTAACAACTCGTTCAGATTTAATCCCAAGGATATATCTTTTTTAACACACCGGCCGTCTCCTACTGAGGAATTGTGACCCAAAAAAGAAGAAACACTTCCACCATCACTCACCCATCACTGTCTTGGGAAAGGGGCGCCGATACTACAGTTCAAAACTACAAATATTTCCACCATTCCTTCAGAGTGCACTTCCCACCTCCAGGACTCGAGGAGATATCTATCTATCTATCTATTAGTGGTTCTACGTATTATTTCCTTATGGTCTCAGCCCAGACCTCCTAGGCTGGGAAAGAAACATCACAAGCATTAAGAACCTTTAAGAAGCACAGAGGCAAGCAAAAAATATATAGGCAGAAGTTTGCAAGATTTACCTGCCATCTTGGGCGCTTGGTAAGATATTAGTAGTCCTGCCAGAGTGCAAAACATTTAACAGGTTTCTATTTCACACTCATTTGACAGGCGGGTAGTACCTCCCTGGGTGGTTGCTGCCTACTGAGCCTACCAGTTGCTGTATGCTAATTAATCTCCTGACACCTGCTGCCTTGGTCACCTACCAGCAGATACCTGGCTGCTAGTCTCCTAACACCTGCTGCCTTGGTCACCTACCAGCAGATACCTGGCTGCTATTTTCCTAACACCTGCTGCCTTGGTCACCTACCAGCAGATACCTGGCTGCTATTTTCCTAACACTTGCTGCCTTGGTCACCTACCAGCAGATACCTTACTGCTAGTTTCCTAACACCTGCTGCCTTGGTCACTTACCAGCAGATACCTGGCTGTTAGTCTCCTAACACCTGCTGCCTTGGTCACCTACCAGCAGATACCTGGCTACTAGTCTCCTAACACCTGCTGCCTTGGTCACCTACCAGCAGATACCTGGCTGCTAGTCTCCTAACACCTGCTGCCTTGGTCACCTACCAGCAGATACCTGGCTGCTAGTTTCCTAACACCTGCTGCCTTGGTCACTTACCAGCAGATACCTGGCTGTTAGTCTCCTAACACCTGCTGCCCCTGTTCACTTCCTGGCTGTTAGTTTCCTAACACCTATTGCCCTTCTTCACCTAGCAGTGCCAACAGTGCCACCTGCAACTCAGGTATCGTGCTATGGGGGTATTAATTACCTGTGGCCGGCCAGGTGTCATCCACTCATTTCTGGCACGCACCTAACCCCCCTCATTGGCAGTAAAGGGGAGGGCCTGGCACCCCCTGGTGCCAGACCCTCTAATGTAAACACCCCTTTCTTTACTGTGGGAGGACTCTGCTGCTACCTATGTTGCTGTGACTGTTGCTGTAACTGCTGCTGCTACCTATGTTGCTGTGACTGTTGCTGTTAACCTATGTTGCTGTGACTGTTGCTGTAACTGCTGCTGCTACCTATGTTGCTGTGACTGTTGCTGTTAACCTATGTTGCTGTAACTTCTGCTGCTACCTATGTTGCTGTGACTGTTGCTGATACCTATGTTGCTGTGACTGTTGCTGTTAACCTATGTTGCTGTAACTGCTGCTGATACCTATGTTGCTGTGACTGTTGCTGTTAACCTATGTTGCTGTAACTGTTGCTGCTACCTATATTGCTGTGACTTGCTGTTAACCTATGTTGCTGTGACTTGCTGTTAACCTATGTTGCTGTGACTGCTGTTTACCTACATATCTCCGGCTGTTCCTCAGGTATGTGGTTCACATTAATAACCTCATTACAGAAATCAGGTCCAACATATTTTCCTCACGAACAAAGCGAATTGAGTGAAGAAAATATAAGGTGTTCCGTAGCTCAGTTGGTAGCGCACTCAGTTCACACACAGAGGTCCGTGGTTCCATCTCCGGTACGGGTGGAAACATAGGTACGTGTTTGGTTAAGACACCTGCTGCCCATGTTAACCCATCAGTAAAATAGGTACCAGGGTGTTAGTCGACTGGTGTGGGTCGCATCCTGGGACAAAATTGACCTAATTTGCTAGAAATGCTCTGCATAGCAAGGGGCTTTCTATTTAGTAGTATGTCACTGATGTCAGCTATGGTCTGTATAAGTTGTATCATGTACTGGTAAAAATAATAATAATAATCATCAACATCATATTATTATTATTATTATGAAGGTAAAGAGGATTAGTGAATGTGTTAGTTGGTGGTGTGTTGACAGGTGGGACGCAGAGCTGGAGTTCAACACCACGCATGTTTAGATGGGAAATTACACGCACACATACAAACACACACAAACCGACATGATAACGACATACAAAATACTGCAGGGAATCGACAAGGTAGACAGTGACAGGATGTTCCAGAGAGGGAACACAGAAACAAGGGGACACAACTGGAAGCTGAAGACTCAGATGAGTCAAAGGGATGTTAGGAAGCATTTCTTTAGCCACAGAGTAGTCAGGAAGTGGAATAGTCTAGAGAAAGATATAGTGGAGGCAGGAACCATACATAGTTTTAAGACAAGGTATGATAAAGCTCATGGAGCAGGGAGAGCAGAGACCCAGTAGCGGACAGCGAAGAGGCGGGGCCAGGAGCTGAGTCTCGACCCCTGCAACCACAATTAGGTGAGTACACAAACAGACAAACACACACACACATTTTTTCCCCTACGTATTTCATTTTTTTAAAACAACAACAACAACATAGTATAATTGTAATATAAACACCAGACCCAGAATAAACTTCACCCCACAATAAGTATCGTCATACTCAACACTTCTCCTACTAACATATATATATATATATAAAACTCCAAAAATTCATTCAGCTCTATTTTAAGGCATTTTTTAAATAATTAAATTTTATCCGTAAAATAGAATAAATGATTACCAGTGGACTTCAGAAAGAGGATTTATGGCGGAGTTTATAAAACCCACTGAAATTCATTAGCCTTGTATCCCCCCCCGCGATTTTTTTAAATTCTGAAACAAATGACGATCACCGTCGACTTCCGGGCTTCCCATTGGTCCCTCATTTCCCGCCATCGACTTCCGGGCTTCCCATTGGTGCTCCGTTTCCCGCCATATATCATAGCAAGCTGACAAGAGAAGAATTGGTGCGTTACACACTAACTTGCCTCCAGCATTGTGTTGCCACCGCTCTCTGTTAATTCTTTGTGGGGGAAAATGCTGCAAGTAGCCTCATAGCCTTTTGTGTGAAAATGCTGATGGGAATTAAAGAAGCGCGCATTGCTCATTCCATTTTACGCTCTTGCGATGTGAGAGTGACCGTCTGCGCATGGATGCGCATATCTTGACGCATCTGGATACGCATTTATCATGTGTAGATATGTACATCTACTAGTCTAGATATCTACTAGTCTAGATATCTACTAGTCTAGGTATCTACTAGTCTAGATATCTACTAGTCTAGGTATCTACTAGTCTAGATATATACTAGTCTACGTATCTACTAGTCTAGATATCTACTAGTCTAGATATCTACTAGTCTAGGTATCTACCAGTCTAGATATCTACTAGTCTAGGTATCTACTAGTCTAGATATCTACTAGTCTAGGTATCTGCTAGTCTAGATATCTACTACTCTAGATATCTACTAGTCTAGATATCTACTAGTCTAGGTATCTGGTAGAAAAGTATAATTTAAACTAAAGATATCTAGACTAGTACATATCTAGACCAATAGACAATAGTAGATAACTAGGCTAGTACACTCCATCACGTCATGACTCGACAAAATGAACAGAGACGAATACTTACTGTTGATGTAATAACAGAGAAGAATACTGTTGATGGAATAAGACGAATACTGTTAATGGAGCAACAGAGACGAATACTGTTGATGTAACAACAGAGAATACTGTTGATGGAACAAGAGAATACTGTTGATGGAACAATAGAGACGAATACTGTTGATGGAACAACAGAGACGAATACTGTTGATGAAACGACAGAGAAGAATACAGATGTAATAACAGAGAAGAATACTGTTGATGGAACAACAGAGACGAATACTGTTGATGGAACAACAGAGACGAATACTGTTGATGTAACGACTTAGAATACTGTTGATGGAACAACAGAGAAGAATACTGTTGATGGAACAACAGAGACGAATACTGTTAATGGAACAACAGAGAAGAATATTGTTGATGGAACAACAGAGACGAATACTGTTGATGTAACAACAGAGACGAATACTGTTAATGGAGCAACAGACTAATACTGTTAATGGAAAAACAGAGACTAATACTGTTAATGGAACAACAGTCAAAAAACTTTCACTCGTAAAATCAAAATACGAAAATATCGACAGAATATTTTTTGATAAACGAAGTGGAAAAATAAAAGACTAATAAATCTCCTTTATGGATAACAGGGAATAACAGGGATAACAGGGAATAACAGGGATAACAGGGATAACAAGGAATAACCGAAATAAGTTATAACAACGAATAACGGTGATAACAAGGAATAACAGGGACAATAGGAATAACGGGTAACAAGGAATACCAGGACTGTGATAAACAAGACATACAGAAGACAATCTTTTTTATGGACCATACATAAACAGTACATTGAACCATACATCAACAACAGTACAGTGAACCATACATCAACAACAGTACAGTGAACCATACATCAACAACAGTACAGTGAACCATACATCAACAACAGTACAGTGAACCATACATCAACAACAGTACAGTGAACCATACATCAACAACAGTACAGTGAACCATACATCAACAACAGTACAGTGAACCATACATCAACAGTACAGTGAACCATACATCAACAACAGTACAGTGAACCATACATCAACAACAGTACAGTGAACCATACATCAACAGTACAGTGAACCATACATAAACAGTACAGTGAACCATACATCAACAACAGTACATTAAACCATACATCAACAACAGTACATTAAACCATACATCAACAACAGTACAGTGAACCATACATCAACAACAGTACAGTGAACCATACATCAACAACAGTACATTAAACCATACATCAACAACAGTACAGTGAACCATACATCATCAACAGTACAGTGAACCATACATCAACAGTACACTGAACCATACATCAACAACAGTACAGTGAACCATACATCAACAACAGTACAGTGAACTATACATCAGCAGTACAGTGAACCATACAAACAGTACAGTGAACCATACATCAACAACAGTACAGTGAACCATACTTCAACAACAGTACAGTGAACCATAAATCAACAACAGTACAGTGAACCATACATAAACAACAGTACAGTGAACCATACATCAACAACAGGACAGTGAACCATACATCAACAACAGTACAGTGAACCATACATCAACAACAGTACAGTGAACCATACATCAACAACAGTACAGTGAACCATACATCAACAACAGTACAGTGAACCATACATCAACAACAGTACAGTGAACCATACATCAACAACAGGACAGTGAACCATACATCAACAACAGTACAGTGAACTATACATCAGCAGTACAGTGAACCATACATCAACAACAGTACAGTGAACCATACATGAACAACAGTACAGTGAACCATACATCAACAACAGTACAGTGAACTATACATCAGCAATATAGTGAACCATACATCAACAACAGTACAGTGAACTATACATCAGCAGTACAGTGAACCATACATCAACAACAGTACAGTGAACCATACATCAACAACAGTACAGTGAACTATACATCAGCAGTACAGTGAACCATACATCAACAACAGTACAGTGAACCATACTTCAACAACAGTACAGTGAACCATAAATCAACAACAGTACAGTGAACCATACATAAACAACAGTACAGTGAACCATACATCAACAACAGGACAGTGAACCATACATCAACAACAGTACAGTGAACCATACATCAACAACAGTACAGTGAACCATACATCAACAACAGTACAGTGAACCATACATCAACAACAGTACAGTGAACCATACATCAACAACAGTACAGTGAACCATACATCAACAACAGGACAGTGAACCATACATCAACAACAGTACAGTGAACTATACATCAGCAGTAGTGAACCATACATCAACAACAGTACAGTGAACCATACATCAACAACAGTACAGTGAACTATACATCAGCATTATAGTGAACCATACATCAACAGTACAGTGAACTATACATCAGCAGTACAGTGAACCATACATCAACAACAGTACAGTGAACCATACATCAACACAGTAAACTATACATCAATACAGTGAACCATACATCAACAATACAGTGAACCATACAACAGTACAGTGAACCATACATCAACAACAGTACAGTGAACCATACATCAACACAGTGAACTATACAACAGTACAGTGAACCATACATCAACAGTACAGTGAACCATACATCAACTGTACAGTGAACCATACATCAACAGTACAGTGAACTATACAACAGTACAGTGAACCATACATCAATAGTAGTGAACCATACATCAACAGTAGTGAACCATACAACAGTACAGTGAACCATACATCAACAGTAGTGAACAATACAACAGTACAGTGACCCATACATCAACAGTACAGTGAACCATATATCAACAGTACAGTGAACCATACATCAACAGTACAGTGAACCATACAACAGTACAGTGAACCATACATCAACAGTACAGTGAGCTATACATCAACAGTACAGTGAACCATACAACAGTACAGTGAACCATACATCACCAGTACAGTGAACCATACATTAGAAGCGGGTGACCCTCCGCTGGTACAACGCATGTGATAGCAAGCTCGACCGTTTGTTCCTATGCCATATCGACCAGATTAGCATAAAATTCACATCGCGCAAGACCTGCCCTGTTTAACACCCCCCCCCCTGAAAAAACGAGTCCCCCCAAAAAAATGATTGCATTTCCCGGAGTTACATTATTCCATTTTTTCCCCGACTTCGAATGCGGATGCAGAACCAAAATAGTTTTTTAAAGCGAAATTTTGGATATAATTTTGATCAGTGATGGAGTATGGGGAAGGCGAAAAAGGCACTAGGTAGGGCGGGGGGGGGGGTTGGGGGTCATAAAAATAAAAAAATAAAATAAAAAAATCCCGGGATTTTTTTTAGCTGGGTGACGCAGCTCAGGCGATAGTGGAGAATTTACTGTCCTGGCTTCGCCAACTTTGGGGTCAGGGAAAAATTTAATTCTGGAGGTTACTCGGCCCCTGTGTCTGCTACCCTGAGTCATTCAGGGCCTTCTTTGATACCCTGAGTCATTCAGAGCGTTGTGTCTGATTCCCTGAGTCAGGGCCTTGAAACCCTGACCCAGAGCCTTGATACCCTGACTCAGTCAGGGCCTTGTTTGATACCCTGAGTGAGTCAGGGCCTTGTTTGATACCCTGAGTGAGTCAGGACCTTGTTTAATACCCTGAGTGAGTCAGGACCTTGTTTCTGATTACCTGAATCACTCAGAGCCTTGTGTCTGATACCGTGAGTGTTTCAGGGTCTTGTTTGAGAGAGAGAGAGAGAGAAGAGAGAGAGAGAGAGAGAGAGAGAGAGAGAGAGAGAGAGAGAGAGATAGAGGAGAGGACCACATAGTTCATCTTGGTCAGCCCCCCACAATCCAACAAACCCTCCTACTAACCCAATCTCCAAACATCACACCAAAACAAGCGTGAACCAATCCCCCTTACGACCCTCCCACTCATAACTACTCCAACCACCCCATTCCAGCCCGGGAAAAACACACACACACACACACACACACGCAAAAGAAATCCTGCCCTAATTAGCAGGAATAGTTGAAAATAATTCAACGTAAGACCAAAGTCGAACCAATTACCGGCCGCTGGTTGGAGTTTGTTTACCATAAGGGTCGTTACGGTTGTCTTAATAGGGTGGTTTATTATGGTGGCTGAGCCACAGCTGGTGCAGGCAGCAACGGGGGGTCCAAACAACCCACATGTCTTGAACATGTCTGGGCTCACGTGTTGAGGGTGGTTGATACACGTTAGTAACTTGATATGGTTGTTTTGTTGCCGGGAGAACACAATGTTATTGTTGGTGCTGGAAGAACAGTGTTCTTATGGTGCTGGGAGAACAGTGTTCTTGTTGGTGCTGGGAGAACAGTGTTCTTGTTGGTGCTGGGAGAACACTGTGCCTTCTGGGTGCTGGGAGAACACTGTGTTCTTGTTGGTGCTGGGAGAACACAATGTTATTGTTGGTGCTGGAAGAACAGTGTTCTTGTTGGTGCTGGGAGAACACTGTGCCTTCTGGGTGCTGGGAGAACACTGTGTTCTTGTTGGTGCTGGGAGAACACAATGTTATTGTTGGTGCTGGAAGAACAGTGTTCTTGTTGGTGCTGGGAGAACACTGTGCCTTCTGGGTGCTGGAAGAACACTGTGTTCTTGTTGGTGCTGGGAGAACACTGTGTTCTTGTTGGTGCTGGGAGAACACTGTTCTTGTTGGTGCTGGGAGAACACTGTGTTCTTGTTGGTGCTGAGAGAACACTGTGTCCTTCTGGGTGCTGGTAGAACACTGTGTTCTTGTTGGTGCTGGGAGAACACTGTTCTTCTCGGTGCTGGGAGAACGTTGTTCTTCTGGGTGCAGGGAGAACACAGTTTTCTTGGTGTTATGAGAACACTGTTATTGTTGGTGCTGGGAGAACACTGTTATTGTTGGTGCTGGGAGAACACTGTTATTGTTGGTGCTGGGAGAACACTGTTATTCTGGGTGCTGGGAGAACACAGTGTTCTTGGTGCTATGAGAACACTGTGTTCTTGTTGGTGCTGGGAGAACACTGTTCTTCTGGGTGCTGGGAGAACAGTGTTCTTGTTAGTGCTGGAAGAACACTGTTCTTCTGGGTGCTGGGAGAACAGTGTTCTTGTTGGTGCTGGGAGAACACTGTTCTTCTGGGTGCTGGGAGAGCACTGTGTTATTGGTGCTATGAGAACACTGTGTTATTGTTGGTGCTGGGAGAACATTGTGTTATTGTTGGTGCTATGAGAACACTGTGTTATTGTTGGTGCTGGGAGAACACTGTGTTATTGTTGGTGCTGGGAGAACACTGTGTTAGTGTTGCTGGGAGAACACTGTGTTATTGGTGCTATGAGAACACTTATTGTTGGTGCTATGATAACACTGTGTTATTGTTGGTGCTGGGAGAACACTGTGTTCTTCTGGATGCTGGGAGAACACTGTGTTATTGTTGGTGCTGGGAGAACACTGTGTTAGTGTTGCTGGGAGAACACTGTGTTCTTGTAGGTGCTGGTAGAACACTGTTCTTCTGGGTGCTGGGAGAACACTGTTCTTAGTGCTGGGAGAACACTGTGTTCTTGGTGCTATGAGAACACTGTGTTATTGTTGGTGCTGAGAGAACACTGTGTTCTTGTTGGTGTTGGGAGAACACTGTTATTGTTGGTGCTGGGAGAACACTGTGTTATTGTTGGTGCTGGGAGAACACTGTCTTATTGTTGGTGTTGGGAGAACACTGTGTTATTGTTGGTGCTGGGAGAACACTGTGTTATTGTTGGTGCTGGGAGAACACTGTGTTATTGTTGGTGCTGGGAGAACACTGTGTTATTGTTGGTGCTGGGAGAACACTGTCTTATTGTTGGTGTTGGGAGAACACTGTGTTATTGTTGGTGCTGGGAGAACACTGTGTTATTGTTGGTGCTGGGAGAACACTGTGTTATTGTTGGTGCTGGGAGAACACTGTGTTATTGTTGGTGCTGGGAGAACACTGTGTTATTGTTGGTGCTGGGAGAACACTGTGTTATTGTTGGTGCTGGGAGAACACTGACTTCTATCATTCATGAAGAAATAATTGTGTGAAGAAATTTGAAGTCACACTGGAGGTCACAAATGACGTCAACAAGGTCACATATAACGTCACCAAAGTCATATGACGTCAGCAAAGGTCACAAATGACATCAGCAAGGTCACAGAGAGAGAGAGAGAGAGAGAGAGAGGGGAATGGAAGTGGGGCTTGATAGACGAGGGGAAAAAAGAGACAGGAGAAAATGGAAGAAAGAATTTAAGAAGATAAAGAGGAGACAAGAGTGAGGGAAATAAAGAAGGCATAAAGAAGGAGGTGCAAAGGGGATATAAAGAAGGAGAAGGCATAAAGGAAGAAATTAAGGAATTGAGAAGAGAAAGAGGGAAGATGAAAGAAGGACAAGTAAAAATGAAAAAAAAATGAAAGAACAGAGATGAATGAACGACAGGGGGAAAAAAATGAGAGAACACTAAAAAGGGACAAGTAAAGAGAAGAAACAAATGAAAACTAGAACCAAGACAAGTGAAGAGACAAGTGAAACAATGAGAGAGAGTCCTTGTAAAACCCCGAGAGAGACAGACAGACAGTCCTTGTAAAACCCCGAGAGAGAGACAGACAGTCCTTGTAAAATCCTGTGAGAAAGACTTAGAGAAAGAGAGATAGATAGATAGATAGATAGATAGAGAGAGAGAGAGAGAGAGAGAGAGAGAGAGAGAGAGAGAAACACAACACTGGTCATTATCACTGTCAATTAACTCAATAAAAACTTCTATAATGTATTCTACAATGTGAGAAATTTATTTTTTCCTCACTGAAATAAATTCTTGAAAGGCGGCGGTAAATATTGTATTTTTTTGGTTGAATTTTGCGGCTGTTTTTGTTTTCTTGTTAATTTCACTCTTGTATTTATTATTATAATTATTATTGTTGTTATTACTATTATATTATTATTATTTTATTATAATCATTATTATTTTATTAATATATTATTATTTTTATTAACATTCTAGTGATAATATCTATCAATGATAGACAGATACTATTAATGATAGTATCTATCTATCACTGAGAGTATCTATGATAGTATCTATCCATCACTGATAGTATCTATTTATCATTTAAACTGTTTGGTAATGTAACACCTCCCTCCTCCTCTCTCTATCTCCTGTCTCTCTCTCTCTCTTTTACACCATTTCCTCCATGTTTTTTTATCAGGGACAGCTCCTCCATCAGTCAGCGTGATACACCAGTTTTCTCCCTCACCCCTTCACACTGCCTGCCTCCCTTCACACTGCCTGCCTCCCTTCACACTGCCTGCCTTACTCCCGTCACAAAGGTCCGCTCCCTCTATGCTCCCTCCAAGCCACGCGCCCTCTATCTAACGTCACGCGGACATGGAGGTGTCAATTGACATGCTGGAGGGATGGAGGGAGGGATGGAGGGAGGGAGTGTTGCTGTTGCAAGACTAACAGGCGGCTGTCAATCCCTACACGTCAGTGAGTTATTCTGTTCTGTGGTTAGTTTGTCTTCCTGGGAGGCAGTTATTCGCTTTGTTTTCCCCAAGGGGATTACTCTCCAAGGGGATGATTACTCCCCAGTGGCTACCCTCCTTGACGAATGGTCTATCCCCCTTTAAACACGAAATATAAAACGGCAATAAGGCTAAGATTCGTTACTTGCCAGCAACACTCGCCTCGCTCCTTTAGTGGAAAAAAAATATATATTAAAATTACTGGTGATGCAACCTGGGTGTCGTGTCCGCCGCCGTCGCCGCCGCCGCCGCTCACGTTACCGTGAACCCTTCGTGCGTTCCGCCCGATGGGCGTGTTGTGTCGCTCCCACGCCCACCCTGCAGACCCACGCCCACCCTCCACACACACTGCCTCCTTTTCCAGGATATTACTTTACTTAACATACGTCAGGAAACATGACAGGTGTGTCCTGACACTGGTCCTGTTGGCGGTGTTTTGTACGTCAGGAAAACAACACACTATCTATATCTATCTATCTATCTATATATATATATATATATATATATATATATATATATATATATATATATATATATATATATATATATATATATTCAGGATATTACTGCACAGGACAGACAGGAGATAGGGAAACAGAACAGGGGGAGGGGGAAGCAGAATAGACAGGAGGGGGAGGGAAGAGAAAGCAGGGGGGTGAGGGGGGTGAAAGTATCGATGTATCGAAACATTTTTTCCAATCTTTCTTTCAGTGTTTGTGGCAGCCGCTACGACACACGTGAGACTCTTCTAATTTCCTCTTCTTAGTTATGTTGGTGGTGTTGACGGCAGCCACTATGTTGGTGGTGTTGACGGCAGCCACTATGTTGGTGGTGTTGACGGCAGTCACTATGTTGGTGGTGTTGACAGCAGCCACTATGTTGGTGGTGTTGACGGCAGCCACTATGTTGGTGGTGTTGACGGCAGTCACTATGTTGGTGGTGTTGACGGCAGCCACTATGTTGGTGGTGTTGACGGCAGTCACTATGTTGGTGGTGTTGACAGCAGCCACTATGTTGGTGGTGTTGACGGCAGTCACTATGTTGGTGGTGTTGACGGCAGCCACTATGTTGGTGGTGTTGACAGCAGCCACTATGTTGGTGGTGTTGACAGCAGCCACTATGTTGGTGGTGTTGACGGCAGCCACTATGTTGGTGTTGTTGACAGCAGCCACTATGTTGGTGGTGTTGACGGCAGTCACTATGTTGGTGGTGTTGACAGCAGCCACTATGTTGGTGGTGTTGACGGCAGCCACTATGTTGGTGGTGTTGACGGCAGCCACTATGTTGGTGGTGTTGACAGCAGCCACTATGTTGGTGGTGTTGACAGCAGCCACTATGTTGGTGGTGTTGACGGCAGCCACTATGTTGGTGTTGTTGACAGCAGCCACTATGTTGGTGGTGTTGACGGCAGTCACTATGTTGGTGGTGTTGACAGCAGCCACTATGTTGGTGGTGTTGACGGCAGCCACTATGTTGGTGGTGTTGACGGCAGCCACTATGTTGGTGGTGTTGACGGCAGCCACTATGTTGGTGGTGTTGACGGCAGCCACTATGTTGGTGTTGACGGCAGCCACTATGTTGTTGGTGTTGACGGCAGCCACTATGTTGGTGGTGTTGACGGCAGCCACTATGTTGGTGGTGTTGACGGCAGCCACTATGTTGGTGGTGTTGACAGCAGCCACTATGTTGGTGGTGTTGACAGCAGCCACTATGTTGGTGTTGACGGCAGCCACTATGTTGGTGGTGTTGACAGCAGCCACTATGTTGGTGGTGTTGACAGCAGCCACTATGTTGGTGTTGTTGACAGCAGCCACTATGTTGGTGGTGTTGACAGCAGCCACTATGTTGGTGTTGTTGACAGCAGCCACTATGTTGGTGGTGTTGACAGCAGCCACTATGTTGGTGGTGTTGACAGCAGCCACTATGTTGGTGTTGTTGACAGCAGCCACTATGTTGGTGTTGTTGACAGCAGCCACTATGTTGGTGTTGTTGACAGCAGCCACTATGTTGGTGGTGTTGACAGCAGCCACTATGTTGGTGGTGCTGACAGCAGCCACTATGTTGGTGGTGTTGACAGCAGCCACTCCCACTTCTAGCTTCATCACCCTGGCTTGTACACCAGTTTACATTATCAATATACCTGGGACTGGTATACAGTGTACGTAGAGGCTGGTGGACCAGTATACCTTGACTGGTAGTCCAGTATACCTAGAGACTTATATCCCAGTATACCTAGACACTGGTAGACCAGTACACCCAGACACTGGTAGACCAGTACACCCAGACACTGGTAGACCAGTACACCCAGACACTGGTAGACCAGTACACCCAGACACTGGTAGACCAGTACACCCAGACACTGGTATACCAGTACACCCAGACACTGGTAGACCAGTACACCCAGACACTGGTAGACCAGTACTCCCAGACACTGGTAGACCAGTACACCCAGACACTGGTAGACCAGTACACCCAGACACTGGTAGACCAGTATACCTAGACACTGGTAGACCAGTACACCCAGACACTGGTAGACCAGTACACCCAGACACTGGTAGACCAGTACACCCAGACACTGGTAGACCAGTACACTCAGACACTGGTAGACCAGTACACCCAGACACTGGTAGACCAGTACACCAAGACACTGGTAGACCAGTACACCCAGACACTGGTAGACCAGTACACCCAGACACTGGTATACCAGTATACCAACAACTAAGAACGAGTATACCTGAAAATGGTATACAATACCATGTGCAACAGTGAGGTATACTTATTCTGAAACGCTTCGCCTACACCGTGGGCTTCTTCAGAGTATACTAACAGTGTGCTGGATCAGCGCTTCCATCAACAATGTTTTAACCCAAAAAAAAAGTCTGAAGGAAAAAAAAAAAACTCAATATACCTTTTTTTACAACGGTTTATTTTTGGGGGGATGAGAATTTTAATGAGAGGTTGTCATGGGCGTGAAGAAAAAAAGATGAATGATTTTGAATGAAAAATGATTAATTTTGAATGAAAAATAATTAATTTTGAATGAAAAATGAATTTAAATAAAAAATGAATGATATTGAATGAAAAATTAATGATTTTGAATTATTTTTTTTGGCAGAAATGGTTATAGTGGCACTGGCTATGACAGAACTGGTTATAGTGGCACTGGCTATGACAAAACTGGTTATAGTGGCACTGGCTATGACAGAACTGGTTATAGTGGCACTGGCTATGAGAGAACTGGTTATAGTGGCACTGGCTATGACAGAACTGGTTATAGTGGCACTGGCTATGAGAGAACTGGTTATAGTGGCACTGGCTATGACAAAACTGGTTATAGTGGCACTGGCTATGACAGAACTGGTTATAGTGGCACTGGCTATGACAGAACTGGTTATAGTGGCACTGGCTATGACAAAACTGGTTATAGTGGCACTGGCTATGACAGAACTGGTTATAGTGGCACTGGCTATGACAGAACTGGTTATAGTGGCACTGGCTATGACAGAACTGGTTATAGTGGCACTGGCTATGACAGAACTGGTTATAGTGGCACTGGCTATGACAGAACTTATTACAGTGGCACTGGCTATTGCAGAACTGGTTATAGTGGCACTGGCTATGGTAGAACTGGTTATAGTGGAACTGGCTATGACAGAACTGGTTATAGTGGCACTGGCTATGGCAGAACTGGTTATAGTGGCACTGGCTATGACAGAACTGGTTATAGTGGGACTGGCTATGACAGAACTGGTTATAGTGGCACTGGCTATGGCAGAACTGGTTATAGTGGCACTGGCTATGACAGAACTGGTTATAGTGGCACTGGCTATGGCAGAACTGGTTATAGTGGCACTGGCTATGGCAGAACTGGTTATAGTGGCACTGGCTATGACAGAACTGGTTATAGTGGCACTGGCTATGACAGAACAGGTTATAGTGGCACTGGCTATGACAGAACTGGTTATAGTGGCACTGGCTATGACATAACTTATTACAGTGGCACTGGCTATTGCAGAACTGGTTACAGTGGCACTGGCTATGACTGAACTTGTTACAGTGGCACTGGCTATGGCGGAACTTGTTTCAGTGGCACTGGCTATGACAGAACTGGTTATAGTGGCACTGGCTATGGCAGAACTAGTTATAGTGGCACTGGCTATGGCAGAACTTGTTACAGTGGCACTGGCTATGGCAGAACTTGTTACAGTGGCACTGGCTATGACTGAACTTGTTACAGTGGCACTGGCTATGGCGGAACTTGTTACAGTGGCACTGGCTATGACAGAACTTGTTACAGTGGCACTGGCTATGGCAGAACTTGTTACACTGGCACTGGCGATGGCAGAACTGGTTATAGAGGCACTGGCTATGGCAGAACTGGCTATGACAGAACGTGTTACAGTGGCACTGGCTATGGCAGAACTGGTTATAGTGGCACTGAGTGGCATTATTCACAATAACTCCGACACTGAGCGAAAATCTGTGAAAGTTGACTAAAAGCAAAGGCAACTCAGCAGAGGGACTGTGGGAGGTAATTGAAATTGACGTTCACTCTCAGAAGGGAATGGCATTTTCATAGCCCAGGCAGGATTTTGACTGTGGCGGCTAATCCTCACGTCATCCAACATTCTATCCTTCCTAACAGATGGCTAGACATTTTTTCTAGCCGCTCTGGACGGCTCTGCACTTCATTTGGTCTATAGTGATGCGATGGTTTTTATTTTTTTTTACATTTGAGAAGGTTGATATTACACACACACACACACACACACACACACTTAATACACACACTCATACACACATTCTTACACACACACACACACTGAGAAAAAACGGGAGGTGGAGGGCGTGAGAAGAGAAAATTTAGAAGAGGAAATTTTGAAGGGTTGAGAAAATTCGTGAATATAGTGCAGCGGAAAAGGGAACTAGAAGGAAAGTCGGCGAAGGAAATGATGGAGTACCTAGACGGAAAGTGTCGGGAGGCAGGGAATTTTACACCCAGAAGAGGAGAGAGAAAAAAAGGACAAAAAAATTGTTCTTGGCTCAACCAAAGATGAAGAGAAGAAGAAAGAGTCGACAACAAAGAATCTGCGACTGCTTTACAGAGTAGAGAACAGAGCAAGACGTCTTATCTCTCGCCTGGACCCATCCTGGATAGATCTGTCATTTCAGCAGAGCCTTCAACACAGGAAGGATGTGGGTGGCCATACTGTCATGTACAAGGCCAACATTGTCAAAGTACCACACGTGGCTCCACTTCGAGGACAGCGAGAAGCAAGCTTCTATACCACAAGACGGGCAGAAAGCAGCAACTTCACTCTGGTTGTAACCTTCTCCAGAACATCACTTCATCTGAGATCATTTATCCCCAGGATGACTCGAGTCTGGAACACATTCGTACAGCATTATGATGTCAATGAGATAAAGTCAGTTGATCAAATGAAAATGCTGGCCCACAGATGGCTCCAACTTCATCCTGTTCCCTACTTGTATGTTTCATAACAATAAAAATGCTTTCAAATGAGCTGATGTAAGTAACAGCTCTTAGCTTGTTAATAAAGTTAGGAAACCTTAACTTGTAAATAGTTTGTCAATAAAGCTAGGGATCCCTAACCTTGGCAAACTCTGTGTAAAAAAAAGTAAACAGTAGAGTTAGACACGAACGTACAAGAGATAGAAGAGAAGTTGAGTGACAATTTGAGAATGACAGAGCAGCAACACTCATGGGGAGTAGTAACAAGTGGGTTTCAGCAAAGATCGGTATTAGGACCATTACTGTTTCTGGTATATGTGAGTCACGTCTATAACTGTTTGCTGATGATGTAAAACTAATGGGAATACAGATGGGGAGGGGAAAAGACTGGAAATGGATCTAGACAAACTGCAGTAACGATCAGATAGATGCTTCCTTGAACTCAACCCCAGCAAATTCAAGAATATGAAGATTAAGGACGGGACCAGAAGACCAGACAGAGTACAGTCTCGGGGAACGGAGGCTGCAGACCTTACTCATAAAGAAAGACCTTGAGGTGAGCATAGTGCCAAATACATCTCCGAACGTACACATCAACTGAATAGCTTCCGCAGCCAGCGCTCCTTTTGCAAATATAAGAGTAGCCTTCAGGAATCTCAACAAAGAGTCAGTCACAGCCCTTAATACACAGTATGTCAGAGCCATCTTGGAGTAAGCAACACCAGCATGGAACCCACACCTGAGGAAACATGTTCAGAAACTGGAGGTATGCAACAAGGCTACTTTCAGAGCTATCAGTTATGATAAGCGCTCAGGCACTGACTGACCACACAGGTTTAACGCTTCTCCCGTGGATATAATAAGGTGAAGCAAGGTCAGCATCATCTTCCCTGGACAGTGTGAAGGCCACTTTCATCCCTCACAGATAAATTGTTTCCAATATGCAAATGAAGCGACGGCGGCGGCTGCAGCAATTTGAATAATCGCCATATTGACCGTAAGAATAAGAACTGATATCCTCTCCTCTCTTAAGAACTCACACCATATATATATATATATATATATATATATATATATATATATATATATATATATATATATATATATATATATATATATATATATATAATATAGGGGTGGTAGGAGAAAATTTTCAAACAGCTTCAGGGAGAACCTTGAGTTTTCCCTGAAGCAAGTTTATTCAGCTGCTGCTGCTGCTGCTGCTGCTGTTGCTGTTGCAGTCTCACCGTGCACAGGTTACAAGGTGGCAGCAGCAACTATCAACAGTCTCTGGGATCGCCATAAATCCTGCTACTCTCTCTTCCTACTGCCTCCTGCTCTTCCTCAAATACAACTCACATTTCCTCTTTCGCCTCCTCTTCCTTATTCTCTTCTTCCTGTTCTTCATTCCCTTCCTCTTCCTCTTTAAGATTAATACTCCAATCTCCTCTTGCAACACACAAGTAATCCCCCACTACCAGTAGTCAAGGATTACATGTAATCCCTACTCTTAAGAGGCCTATCCCTGCCAGCCAGCCAACTCCCCTCCCAACACTGAAAAAAAAATCCCCCAAATTAAAAATTGAAACGGAAAAAAATTGAATAAAAATAGATCTCATTTGCATATTAAATTCTCCTAGCGTATTTTGGGTAGGTTTAAGGAGCGATGTTGGAGTGTTTGATGGCCTGCTAACTCCCTTTAAGGACGACTCGATCACATCCCGGGGGTCTATAACATTTGAATATCGCGGAAGATGCTTAGGGTTGTATCTTGAGTTTAGATGAGAGGGGATGTAATGGATGCTACTGATGCTGCTACTGGAGGATGCTCTTGATGTTCCTCTTGTTACTTTTTTTATGCATCTGGTGGTGGTGGTGCTTTCCCTACTGTTGTTGTTGCTGCTACTGTTAGTGTTGTTGTTTTTCTTGTTACTGTTGTTGTTGTTGCTGCTACTGTTAGTGTTGTTGTTTTTCTTGTTACTGTTGTTGTTGTTGTTGTTGCTACTGTTAGTGTTACTGTTGGTGTTGTTATTGATATTACTGCTGCTACTGTTCGTGTTGCTGCTGCTACTCATGGAGCTGTTGCTGTAGCTACTGTTGATATTACTACTGCCAGTGTTAAGTGTTTTCAGTTACTGTTACTGTTGCTCTTGCTGTTATTACTGTTTGTTTTCAACTTTCGTTACTGATCGTAGGTCAAGAATATTCGTTCATAGATCAATGGTCAAATATATAAATAATATATATATAAAATATATATATATATATATATATATATATATATATATATATATATATATATATATATATATATATATAAAAAAAAAAAAAGAGAGAGAGAGAGAGAGAGAGAGAGAGAGAGAGAGAGAGAGAGAGAGAGAGTACCTGAACCAACTCACCGCTGTTACTCTCTCATCCACATTCACATATATTTCGCAAGCTGGTAAAAATTGGTGTTTCTCTTTAGTGGGGAGGGGGAAGAGGGAGGGGGGGAAGGAAGGGAAGGGGTAGGAGGAGGAAAGAGGGAGAAGGGGAGGGTTGAGCCGTGGGTCCATTTGGCTTGCACACGCCTGCCTGTTGGATTCACTGACAGTTGTGGAATTCTGTTATACTGAAACATAATTCTGAAACGTCAAAGTTGTCTCAGGAATTTGTAAAAGCTATCACCGTGCTAGCACACTAATTTGTGTGATTGTGAGAGAGAGAGAGAGAGAGAGAGAGAGAGAGAGAGAGAGAGAGAGAGAGAGAGAGAGAGAGAGAGAGAGAGAGAGAGAGAGAGAGAGACAGAGAGAGAGAGACAGAGAGAGAGAGACAGAGACAGACAGAGAGAGATGAAAACGACCACGAACGAACATAGATGCTGTTGAACCAAATAAATGAACATAGTAGCTACAAGTTGATGACTAGACCAGACACCTCCAGTGGTAGACAAGACACCTCCAGTGGTAGACAAGACACCTCCAGTGGTAGACCAGACATCTCCAGTGGTAGACCAGCCACCTCCAGTGGTAGACCAGACACCTCCAGTGGTAGACCACACCTCCAGTGGTAGACCAGACACCTCCAGTGGTAGACCAGACACCTCCAGTGGTAGACCAGACACCTCCAGTGGTAGACCAGACACCTCCAGTAGTAGACAAGACACCTCCAGTGGTAGACCAGACATCTCCAGTGGTAGACCAGCCACCTCCAGTGGTAGACCAGACACCTCCAGTGGTAGACCACACCTCCAGTGGTAGACCAGACACCTCCAGTGGTAGACCAGACACCTCCAGTGGTAGACCAGACACATCCAGTGGTAGACCACACACCTCCAGTGGTAGACCAGACACCTCCAGTGGTAGACCAGACATCTCCAGTGGTAGACCAGACACCTCCAGTGGTAGACCAGACACATCCAGTGGTAGACCACACACCTCCAGTGGTAGACCACACACCTCCAGTGGTAGACCAGACACATCCAGTGGTAGACCAGACACCTCCAGTGGTAGACCAGACACCTCCAGTGGTAGACCAGACACATCCAGTGGTAGACCACACACCTCCAGTGGTAGACCAGACACCTCCAGTGGTAGACCAGACACCTCCAGTGGTAGACCACACACCTCCAGTGGTAGACCAGACACCTCCAGTGGTAGACCAGACACATCCAGTGGTAGACCACACACCTCCAGTGGTAGACCAGACACCTCCAGTGGTAAACCAGACACATCCAGTGGTAGACCAGACATCTCCAGTGGTAGACCAGACATCTCCAGTGGTAGACCAGACACCTCCAGTGGTAGACCAGACACATCCAGTGGTAGACAAGACAACTCCAGTGGTAGACCAGACACCTCCAGTGGTAGACCAGACACCTCCAGTGGTAGACCAGACATCTCCAGTGGTAGACCAGACATCTCCAGTGGTAGACCAGACACCTCCAGTGGTAGACCAGACATCTCCAGTGGTAAACCAGACACATCCAGTGGTAGACCAGACATCTCCAGTGGTAGACCACACACATCCAGTGGTAGACCACACACCTCCAGTGGTAGACCAGACACCTCCAGTGGTAAACCAGACACATCCAGTGGTAGACCAGACATCTCCAGTGGTAGACCAGACATCTCCAGTGGTAGACCAGACACCTCCAGTGGTAGACCAGACACATCCATTAGTAGACAAGACAACTCCAGTGGTAGACCAGACACCTCCAGTGGTAGACCAGACACCTCCAGTGGTAGACCAGACATCTCCAGTGGTAGACCAGACATCTCCAGTGGTAGACCAGACACCTCCAGTGGTAGACCAGACATCTCCAGTGGTAGACCAGACACCTCCAGTGGTAGACCAGACACCTCCAGTGGTAGACGAGACATCTCAAGTGGTAGACCAGACACCTCCAGTGGTAGACCAGACATCTCCAGTGGTAGACCAGACATCTCCAGTGGTAGACCAGACATCTCTAGTCCTAGATCAGACATCTCCAGTGGTAGACCAGACATCTCCAGTGGTAGACCAGACATCACCAGTGGTAGACCAGACACATCCAGTGGTAGACCAGACACCTCCAGTGGTAGACCAGACATCTCCAGTGGTAGACCAGACATCTCCAGTGGGAGACACCAGCAGAGGGGGAACATCTCCAGTGGGAGACACCACCAGTGGAGGGATATCTCCAGTGGGAGACACCACCTGTGGGGGACATCTCCAGTGGGAGACACCACCAGTGGGTGGACATCTCCAGTGGAAGACACCACCAGTGACGGGGACATCTCCAGTGGGAGACACCAGTAGTGGGGACATCTCCAGTGGGAGACACCACCAGTGGGGGGACATTTCCAGTGGGAGACACCATCAGTGGTGGGGACATCTCCAGTGGGAGACACCACCAGTGGGGGACATCTCCAGTGGGAGAGATCACCAGTGGTGGGGCCATTTCCAGTGGAAGACACCACCAGTGGGGACATCTCCAGTGGGAGACACCACCAGTGGTGGGGACATCTCCAGTGGGAGACACCACCAGTGGGGGACATCTCCAGTGGGAGACACCACCAGTGGGGGACATCTCCAGTGGGAGACACCACCAGTGGGGGACATCTCCAGTGGGATAGAAGTAACAATGCAGTTCGTTAAGTCAGTTCTTCACAATAAGAAACATCTCTACACAGAAAATGTCTCTCATCGATGAGATAGACAAGAGAGCAGTGAGCTGGCCAGTACACCCCTGCTAACAGCACTTCCTTGTAGCCTCGGATAAATGAAATTATTAGTACCCGTTTGAAGGTGATGATGGTGGTGGTGGTAGTGGTGGTGGTGGTGGTAGTGGTGGTGGTAGTGGCAGTGGTGTTGGTAGTAGTGGTGGTAGTAGTGGTAGTAGTGGTGGTGGTGGTTGTGGTAGTAGTAGTGGTAGTGGTTGCAGTGGTGGTGGTGGTAGTGGTGGTGGTAGTGGTGGTAGTGGTGGTAGTAGTGGTGGTGGTAGTGGTGGTGGTAGTAGTGGTGGTTGTGGTAGTGGTGGTAGTATTGGTGGTGGTGGCAGTGGTGGTGGTAGTGGTGGTGGTAGTAGTGGTGGTAGTGGTGGTGGTAGTAGTGGTGGTGGTTGTCGTAGTAGTAGTGGTGGTGGCAGTAGTGGTGGTGGTAGTGGCAGTGGTGGTGGTAGTAGTGGTGGTAGTGGTGGTGGTGGTGGTAGTGGTGGTGGTAGTGGCAGTGGTGGTGGTTGTAGTGGTAGTGGTGGTAGTAGTGGTGGTGGTGGTAGTGGTGGTTATGGTGGAAGTAGTGGTGGTGGTGGTAGTGGTAGTGGTGGTGGTGGTAGTGGTGGTGGTGGTAGCAACGGAAGTAGTGGTGGTTGTGGTGGTGGTAGTGGTGATGGTGGTGTTGTTACTACTGCTGTTAGTGGTGCTACTGTTGCTGCCGTTGTTACTGCTATTGTTGTTACTGTTAGGTGGTGCTTATGCTGTTGCTGCTACTGTTGCTAACAACAGTAGTGATTATGGAGACTTGAGGGGGCTAAAGGGAATTAATGAAGAGAAAGAACCCCTTTACCCCTTCAAAAGGGTAAGGGTGTTGTGGAGTAGCAATACAAGGGTAATGGAGATAAGGGAAGTAAGGGGTCAAGCTAATGGTGTAGTTAAAGGGTTGGATGTATGGGGTGAAACCAATGGGTTTAGGTAACGGGTGAACCTAATGGGTGGAGGTAAGGGGAGAAACTACTGGAAGGAGGTAAATGTATAAACTAATGGAAGGAGGTAAGGGGAGAAACTACTGGAAGGTGGTAAATGTATAAACTAATGGAAGGAGGTAAGGGGAGAAACTAATGGAAGGAAGTTAGGGTAGAAACTACTGGAAGGAGGTAAGGGGAGAAACTACTGGAAGGTGGTAAGGGAAGAAACTAATGGAAGGTGGTAGGGGAGAAACTAATGGAAGGTGGTAGGGGAGAAACTAATGGAAGAAGGTAAGGGGAGAAACTAATGGAAGGTGGTAAGGGGAGAAACTACTGGAAGGTGGTAAGGGTATAAACTAATGGAAGGAGGTAAGGGGAGAAACTAATAGGTGGTAAGAGGAGAAACTAATGGGTGGAGGTAATGTGGAGAAACTAATAGGTGGAGGTAAGGGGAGAAACTAATGGGTGGAGGTAAGGTGAGAAACTAATGGGTGGAGGTAAGGGGAGAAACTAATGGAAGGTGGTAAGGGTAGAAACTAATGGAAGGAGGTAAGGGGAGAAACTAATAGAAGGTGGTAAGGGGAGAAACTAATGGAAGGAGGTAAGGGGAGAAACTAATGGAAGGAGGTAAGGGGAGAAACTAATGGAAGGTGGTAAGGGGAGAAACTACTGGAAGGAGGTAAGGGTAGAAACTAATGGAAGGAGGTAAGGGGAGAAACTAATGGAATGAGGTAAGGGGAGAAACTACTGGAAGGTGGTAAGGGGAGAAACTAATGGAAGGAGGTAAGGGGAGAAACTAATGGGTGAAGGTAAGGGGAGAAACTAATGGGTGGAGGTAAGGGGAGAAACTAATGGAAGGTGGTAAGGGTAGAAACTAATGGAAGGAGGTAAGGGGAGAAACTAATAGAAGGTGGTAAGGGGAGAAACTAATGGGTGGACGTAATGGGTGGAGAAAGGTGTTTCGTGTAGAGCTGTTTTAAACCTCAATGTTGCGACCTGACACTGAGTACTGAAAAATATATCATCGCCAGGTTGAATACTTCAACAGTGCCAGGGAGTGCCAGGGGTTCCAGAGAGTGCTAGGGAGTGATAGGGGTGCCAGGGAGTGCCAGGGGTTCCAGAGAGTGCCAGGGATTCCAGGGAGTGATAGGGGTGCCAGGGAGTGCTAGGGGGTTCCAGGAGACTTCAACAATGTCAGCCTGAGCTGGGAGACTTCAGCAGTGTCAGCCTGAGCTGGGAGACTTGAGTAGTGTCAGCCTGAGGTGGGAGACTTGAGTAGTGTCAGCCTGAGGTGGGAGACTTGAGTAGTGTCAGCCTGAGCTGGGAGACTTGAATAGTGTCAGCCTGAGCTGGGAGACTTGAATAGTGTCAGTCTGAGTTGGGAGACTTCAGTAGTGTCAGCCTGAGCTGGGAGACTTGAATAGTCAGCCTGAGCTGGGAGACTTGAATAGTGTCAGCCTGAGCTGGGAGACTTAAGTAGTGTCAGCCTGAGCTGGGAGACTTCAACAATGTCAGCCTGAGCTGGGAGACTTCAGCAGTGTCAGCCTGAGCTGGGAGACTTGAGTAGTGTCAGCCTGAGCTAGGAGACTTGAATAGTGTCAGCCTGAGCTGGGAGACTTGAATAGTGTCAGCCTGAGCTGGGAGACTTGAATAGTATCAGCCTGAGCTGGGAGACTTCAGTAGTGTCACCCTGAGCTGGGAGACTTCAGTAGTGTCACCCTGAGCTGGGAGACTTCAGTAGTGTCAGCCTGAGCTGGGAGACTTGAATAGTGTCAGCCTGAGCTGGGAGACTTGAATAGTGTCAGCCTGAGCTGGGAGACTTAAGTAGTGTCAGCCTGAGCTGGGAGACTTCAGCAGTATCAGCCTGAGCTGGGAGACTTGAGTAGTGTCAGCCTGAGCTGGGAGACTTGAATAGTGTCAGCCTGAGCTGGGAGACTTGAGTAGTGTCAGCCTGAGCTGGGAGACTTGAGTAGTGTCAGCCTGAGCTGGGAGACTTGAATAGTGTCAGCCTGAGCTGGGAGACTTAAGTAGTGTCAGCCTGAGCTGGGAGACTTGAGTAGTGTCTGCCTGAGCTGGGAGACTTAAGTAGTGTCAGCCTGAGTTGGGAGACTTGAGTAGTGTCAGCCTGAGCTGGGAGACTTAAGTAGTGTCACCCTGAGCTGGGAGACTTCAGCAGTGTCAGCCTGAGCTGGGAGACTTGAGTAGTGTCAGCCTGAGCTGGGAGACTTGAGTAGTGTCAACCTGAGCTGGGAGACTTCAGTACTGTCAGCCTGAGCTGGGAGACTTCAGTAGTGTCAGCCTGAGCTGGGAGATTTCAGTAGTGTCTGCCTGAGCTGGGAGACTTCAGTAGTGTCTGCCTGAGCTGGGAGACTTCAGTAGTGTCAGCCTGAGCTGGGAGACTTCAGTAGTGTCAGCCTGAGCTGGGAGACTTCAGCAGTGTCAGCCTGAGCTGGGAGACTTCAGTAGTGTCTGCCTGAGCTGGGAGACTTCAGTAGTGTCAGCCTGAGCTGGGAGACTTCAGTAGTGTCTGCCTGAGCTGGGAGACTTCAGTAGTGTCTGCCTGAGCTGGGAGACTTCAGTAGTGTCAGCCTGAGCTGGGAGACTTCAGTAGTGTCTGCCTGAGCTGGGAGACTTCAGCAGTGTCAGCCTGAGCTGGGAGACTTCAGTAGTGTCTGCCTGAGCTGGGAGACTTCAGTAGTGTCTGCCTGAGCTGGGAGACTTCAGTAGTGTCATCCTGAGCTGGGAGACTTCAGTAGTGTCAGCCTGAGCTGGGAGACTTCAGCAGTGTCTGCCTGAGCTGGGAGACTTCAGTAGTGTCTGCCTGAGCTGGGAGACTTCAGTAGTGTCTGCCTGAGCTGGGAGACTTCAGTAGTGTCTGCCTGAGCTGGGAGACTTCAGCAGTGTCAGTTGCACATCGAAGGCGCTACCACTTGAGCCACAAGCTTGAGTAACTATTACGTGAGAATTACAACTCTCAGGCTGGCTGGAGTGTCTCTCAGGGAGAGACAGAAGGGTGAGAAGGGAGGTATGGAAGGGTAGATGAGGACCAAGGGAGCTACATTGCCAGCGGCCATCATTTAAAATTCCCGCCAACAACAATCAAGTGACAGTTACGCCAATGGCGGGAAAATTTGGCGCCAAAACACGGATGGCGGGGAAATTTGGCGCCAAAACACGAATGACGAGAGACTGCAACTCTGGCCTTTCAGGCGCCTTGCAATAAGGGCGATCTCTCGTCTCCTCATCTAAATGTTGCTAATGCCCTTATCAAGAAGAAAAGAAGCGAGTATATCATTTTAGCGGACGTTTAAACGTTTGAAAAGCGACGTTTGTCAGAGCACGCTTGACACGAGACTAACAAAAGCCACTCCTCAGGCTGCTGTTGTTCCACTAAATTGTTTCTATTATCAAGAGGCACGAGCTATGGTCGTTTACGTGGTCCCTTCAGTGGTCGTTTACGTGGTCCCTTCAGTGGTCGTTTACGTGGTCCCTTTAGTGGTCGTTTTCGTGGTCCCTTCAGTGGTCGATTTCGTAGCCCCTTACGTGTCATTTTTCGTGGCCCCTTCCGTGATCGTTTTCGTGGCCCCATCATGGCCTTTCAGCACCTATTCGTATGCTCCCTTTCATGTTCTGTCTACGTGGTCTCTTCAGTGGTCCTCCGCGGCCACTCGTTAGCTCGTGAGCGACGGTAATGACCTTGTTTCTCTCACGATCGTTCAACTGGCGCTAACAGTTAGCGGTACAGACCTAACTGAGCCTGCAGCCTCGCCCGAAGGCCGTCACGTGTGGGACTGATCACCCCCTTGTTAACGTAGGGGTGTGAGGAGGAGAAGGGCGTAGGTATTAAAGGTGTGAACGTGAGGGTGGGCGGACATGTCAGTGGGTGGGCGAAAGGTCAGCTCACACACCATATTTCACCAGGATTCACACTTACTTGAACCGGGTGGTTCACACTCTTCAGTCCTCCCTCAAAAACCAAAGAAAAAGGGCAACACACCACGAAGAAAACGAGCCCCGGCACAGAAAATGGGAACACATTCCTTGCCTATAAATCTGTCAAGAACCTTTTTGCTCTCTTCTGAGAACCTGACTTATATTTATGGTAGGAGAGTGAAAGTTGTTTGTATCACATGATGCGACATTAATTTATATATATATATATATATATATATATATATATATATATATATATATATATATATATATATATAATTAGCTAGAAAACCTAGAAGAAAACTGGAAACCCAGCTAGAAAACTCGACCACCCAAACCTCTAGGACATCTCCCACAAAGAAACCCTTCCCCTGGCCAAAGACACCCTCCCCCATTGAAAGAGACTTTCCCCCACTCAAAGAAACCCTCCCCCTGGCCAAATACACCCTTCACCATTGAAAGAGACTTTCCTCCACTCAAAGAAACCCTCCCCCAAACAAAAAAAAGCCTTCCACAAACAAAGAAAGCATTCCCCTTTCAAAGAAAACCTTCCCCAGGTAAAGAAAGCCTTCCCAGGCAAAGAAAGCCTTCCCCAGGCAAAGAAAACCTTCCCCAGGCAAAGAAAACCTTCCTCAGGCAAAGAAAGCCTTCCCAGGCAAAGAAAGCCCTCCCAAGGCAAAGGAAGCCTTCCCAGGCAAAAAAAACCTTCCCAGGCAAAGAAAACCTTCCCCAGGCAAAGAAAACCTTCCCAGGCAAAGAAAGCCTTCCCCAGGCAAAGAAAGCCTTCCCCAGGCAAAAGAAAGCCTTCCCCAGGCAAAGAAAGCCTTCCCCAGGCAAAGAAAACCTTCCCAGGCAAAGAAAACCTTCCCAGGCAAAGAAAACCTTCCCAGGCAAAGAAAGCCTTCCCCAGGCAAAGAAAGCCTTCCCCCAGGCAAAGAAAGCCTTCCCCAGGCAAAGAAAGCCTTCCCCAGGCAAAGAAGGCCTTCCCCAGGCAAAGAAAGCCTTCCCCAGGCAAAGAAAGCCTTCCCCAGGCAAAGAAGGCCTTCCCCAGGCAAAGAAAGCCTTCCCCAGGCAAAGAAAGCCTTCCCCAGGCAAAGAAAGCCTTCCCCAGGCAAAGAAAGCCTTCCCCAGGCAAGGAAGCTGAATTAATTCACCTCAGGTCTGGACGGAAGGCAGATTTCTGCCTTCGTATTGTAAACGATTAAGTAAATGGATATCTTTCCTGGTGGTCATCTTGTGGCTGCAATGTTGCAAGTTGGTGAGTGGGAGGATGAGAGGGAAGGAAGAGAGAGAGGGAGAGAGATGTAACATCCCTTAGCTTGTAAATAAAGTTTGGAACCCTAAACCTAATCTTGTAAAACTGTGTAAGAGTGAGAGAGAGAATTGCAGGATTGAAAAATAAGTCGTATAGCTGAGAAGGATGATGATAGAAGTAGAAAGGAAGGAAAGAAGAATATAGGTTTGCAAGAGTGAAATGAAAGGGATCTAAGTGGAGAGGAAATGAGCAAGAGAATAAACTTTAAATGTCCAACGGAAGAAGAGAGACGGAGAAGGGGATTAGAAGAATAAGAAACAGAAGGCAAGGGACAAAAGAAGAAGAGGGGAAAGACAATTAAAAAAAGGTGAAAGGGGTAAAAAAAGAAGTATAATAATGAGGAAGAAGCAAGAGGAGACGGGAGAAGGGAGAGTGAGGGGAAAGAGGGAGATTAACAGAGACGGAGGCAGGAAAAGATAGGAAAAAAGGGGGGAAGAGGGATAGAGAAGATGGAAACGCAAGAGGGAAGTACAGAGTGAGGGAGGACTACTGGGCATGGTCCCATGATGGCAGATATATGTGTTTACACCCGTCCAGCCAGCCAGCTTGATGGTAAACTTGTGAGAGCCCCGTAAACCTTTCTCTGCTCCCTCCCATACCCCACCTTTTATATTTCCTTTTGTTTTTTCCACCTAACTGGAAGAAGGAAGGAGGAGGAGAAGACGAAGATATATATATGTATATATATGTATATATATATATATATATATATATATATATATATATATATATATAATAAACTATATAAACTAGCCTCTACCATCCACAGGATGGATATGAGGTGCACAATAAACTAGCCACTACCATCCACAGGATGGATATGAGGTGCACAATAAACTAGCCACTACCATCCACAGGATGGATATGAGGTGCACAATAAACTAGCCACTACCATCCACAGGATGGATATGAGGTGCACAATAAACTAGCCACTACCATCCACAGGATGGATATGAGGTGCACAATAAACTAGCCACTACCATCCACAGGATGGATATGAGGTACACAATAAACTAGCTACTACCATCCACTGGATGGATATGAGGTACACAATAAACTAGCCACTACCATCCACAGGATGGATATGAGGTACACAATAAACTAGCCTCTTAGGAACCACAATCTGGCTTGCCTGAGAATTAGTAGGAACTAGTCAAATTATCTTACTACCTCCCTCTTCCCTCCATTCGCTCTTCTCTCCCTCCCTTACGCATCCACTTTTAATACTCTTATAAAAAAAATCCCATCATGCCTTTCTATGATTCTCTCTCTCACTCTCTAATTTATCTTTACTTCCTTTCTCTCTCCCTCTACCTCTCTCCATCCTCTAATCTTCAGCAAAATTCTCAAACTCCATCACTTTGACCTAGTTCCCTCCTTCTAGCGGAGCCTTCGTTATATAGCTTCCCTCTCTATTCCATTCTTTCTGTCCCTCTCTATCTTCCCCTCTCTAATTCCCTATTTATGTCCTCCATCCTTCCCTCTCTATCCCTCCCTCCATCACGTTCACTTATCTCCCTCTATCTATCCCACCCGACTTCTGCTTCATCTCATTAACAAGGTTTACTTTATCAAGTTTACCTGCGTTATCCTTCTTCCTCTCTCCCTACTTCCTGTCTCCTCTCTCCCTACCTTCCTTCTTCCTCAAGACTTCCTGGTTCCCTCTTCCATTACTCCTTCCTGTCTGCGTGCTTATTTCATTTCCTCTTTCCGCCCTGCTTCCTTCCTTTCTTCCTCCTTTATTTTGCTCTCTTCTTCAATGATTCTTGTGTCTTTCTCTCCCTCCTCTCACCCTCAATCCTTCTTTCATTCCCTTCTATTCCCCTTATCCCATCTTCTCTCCCTCAATTCCTCCTTTGTCTCATCTTATTCCATCCTCTCTCAATTAATTCCTCCTTTGTCTCATCTTATTCCATCCTCTCTCCCTCAATTCTTTCTTTGTCTCATCTTATTCCATCTTCTCTCCCTTAATGCCTTCTTTGTCTCATTTTATTCCATCCTCTCTCCTTCAATTCCTCCTTTGTCTCATCTTATTACATCCTCTCTCCCTCAATTATTTCTTAGTATCATCTTATTCCATCCTCTCTCCCACAATTCCTCCTTTGTCTTCCGTCTTTTCTCCCTCCTTCCATCCTATCACTCTAAGATAGACTAAATATTTTTATGTATATACAAGACAGATATTATCTTCATATATATTCGAATCTAAAAATTATTCTGCTGAGAATAGATAGGAAAACCTTTCTTATTCATATCAATGTTTATTTGAGATTCTGGGAAAAATTTGTGATGGTACACTGTCAACTGAAGGATAAGAATTATATATTTGCCACCGAAGTGGCTGGTTTATTGTGTACCTCATATCCATCCTGTGGATGGTAGTGGCTGGTTTATTGTGTACTTCATATCCATCCTGTGATGATGCGCTAGTTTGTGTACCTCAATCCATCCTGTGGATGATAGTGGCTAGTTTATTGTGTACCTCACATCCATCCTGTGGATGGTAGTGGCTAGTTTATTGTGTACCTCATATCCATCCTGTGGATGGTAGTGGCTAGTTTATTGTGTACCTCATATCCATCCTGTGGATGATAGTGGCTAGTTTATTGTGTACCTCATATCCATCCTGTGGATGGTAGTGGCTAGTTTATTGTGTACCTCATATCCATCCTGTGGATGGTAGTGGCTAGTTTATTGTGTACCTCATATCCATCCTGTGGATGGTAGTGGCAAATTTATCGTGTACCCCACATCAATCCTGTGAAGAGTAGTTTAAGAGCATATGGATATACAAAAGGCCTAGGAACTAGGCGCCCAAAAGGGTTAACATGAGTACATCTGGATCTGGGGTACAAAAAATGGCAATTTGTTTAATATACCTGGTATTTTATTTTCATTAATAAGATATCTTGACATATCACATAGGTTATTGTACTGTGTATCTCTATACCTAAACTGAAGGGAATACTTGCTAGTGGTTCAGTCAGTTAGCTTGGAATCAGTATGGGAAATGACTGATGCTGTCGGTGTGACTCCCCGGTTCTTATATGAGGCTGTCGGATGTAGCTCTGAGGAAGATTCAATGGGGAGCAAGGTAGTGTGATCTACTGAAGGGATCAGAGAGCTTATGATCTTCCTGGTTGTAGCGGTAGTTATACTAAATCCTGTGTTGCCTTCACAACCTAACAGTGTTAGTCATGGCAACAGTGTTAGTCATGGCAACAATGAACAATATTGAAAAAATAATTTTATACTTTTGTAGGGAAAAGGAAGATATATTTCGTGTAACGTAACCCTGAACCACAATAAATCTTAACCAGTGATATTCTCACATATAGAGATATTCCTAGTATTTAACCAACCATTCCTGACATATTAATGGTGACAGCATTTAAGACAACATCGCTTCCATGCAGTATTTAACCACCCCCTACCATTCCTGACATAATTATAGAACTAATTACATATGACATTATTACACTTTACTCCAGACATTTTCATATATATATTAACCCCATTCCCATACCTCCTCTTCCATTAGGTCCCTCGGCCTCTCCTCTCCTCTTCCATTTCTTGAAGCGTCTTCATCACGCTTGTCTGTCCCTTTTCCCCCTCTCCCTCATCCATTTCTCCTCCTCCTCTCCCTGCTTCGATGGCTCCTTTACCGCCCTACTGATTACACCCCAAAATTGCCTAATAAATTGCATTAATTTCTGCACCAGTTGGCCGGGTCTGTGCAACTCTGCAACTGTAAGCAACTCCCGTGATAACTCACGGATTCTTCTGCAACTGACACTTCTGATGGTGAGGCGCTGCTCTTCTGGAATGGGATGGGCTGGGATGGGCGTGGGATGGGCTGGGATGGGCTGAGGTTAGCTAGACTAGACTGGGCTTGGCAGTGCTATGATGACTCCTGCTGTCTTGCTCTGGGTTAGGCTGCGATTGACTGGTTAGTGCTGTGGTGGTTGCTCTGGATTATGCTGTGTTCTGCTGAGCTGTGATGTGCTCTGCTGGACTGTGATATGTTCTGCTGTGTTGTGATGTGTTCTGCTGTGTTGTGATGTGTTCTGCTGTGTTGTGATGTGCTCTGCTGGGCTGTGATATGTTCTGCTGTGTTGTGATGTGTTCTGCTGTGTTGTGATGTGCTCTGCTGTGTTGTGATGTGCTCTGCTGGACTGTGATATGTTCTGCTGTGTTGTGATGTGTTCTGCTGTGTTGTGATGTGCTCTGCTGTGTTGTGATGTGCTCTGCTGGACTGTGATATGTTCTGCTGTGTTGTGATGTGTTCTGCTGTGTTGTGATGTGCTCTGCTGGGCTGTGATGTGCTCAGCTGTGCTGTGATGTGCTCTGCTGGGCTGTGATGTGCTCTGCTGGGCTGTGATGTGTTCTGTGATATATATATATATATATATATATATATATATATATATATATATATATATATCTGGGAATCAGTCCCCGATCGTTTAGCACGCCTTGTGATAAGCCCACCAAATATATGTAACACAACACATACTCTCTCTCTCTCTCTCTCACTTCCTCATGCAGTAAAGCATTAACTTAGAACCTGAAGACGTGCACAAGAGACACTTTCTCACCTAATTACTCTCATACTGAGTCCATTAGCACAAACCTGTTATTTTTATGCCTAGAGAGACACTTCAGCTACACCTGGCGCTAATTAAGGTACTAAGTGTCGCTTATGCCGTTATGTTTCTCATGATGGCAGCGATTATATTCACCGGAAGTGCCAGCGTCTTGGGAAGGATCTGGGAGCAAGGAGTAGGATCTGCGGGGCAAGGGAGTGGGATTTGGGAGCAAGGAGTGGGATCTGGACGTAAGGGAGTGGGATCTGGAAGCAAGGAGTGGGATCTGGAGATAAGGGAGTGGGATCTGGGAGCAAGGAGTGGGATCTGGAGGTAAGGATGTGGGATCTGGGAACAAGGAGTGGGATCTGGAGGAAAGGGAGTGGAATCTGGGAGCAAGGAATGGGATCTGGAGGTAAGGAAATGGGATCTGGGAGGAAGAAATTTGATCTGGATGCAAGGAATGGGACCTGGAGGGCAAGGAATGGGATATGGGGGCAAACAATGGGATATGGGGGGCAAGCAATGGGATATGGGGGCAAGCAATGGGATCTGGGATACAAGAAATGGGATCTGAATGCAAGGAATGGAATCTGAAGACAAGGAATGCTATCTGGAGGCAAGAAATGGGATCTGGAATCAACCTCTCCATCACATTCTGCTGAATAAAAGTTGAATGTTGAACAGCATGACTCACTGTGGGTGTCTGCTGCACCTGCTGTGACACGCAGCAGTGTAAAGCATTTACACACTGGTGTAAAATATTTGTAAATGTGTATTAGTTTTAATAAGGCAGTGTTATTAACCAGGAGAAATGTGTTGTGATGATTATGAGTTGTGATGATCACATAATGTGTTGTGATGATTATGAGTTGTGATGATCACATAATGTGTTGTGATGATGATGAGTTGTGATGATCACATGTGTTGTGATGATGATGAGTTGTGATGATCACATAATGTGTTGTGATGATGATGAGTTGTGATGATCACATAATGTGTTGTGATGATGATGAGTTGTGATGATCACATGTGTTGTGATGATGATGAGTTGTGATGATCACATAATGTGTTGTGATGATGATGAGTTGTGATGATCACATAATGTGTTGTGATGATGATGAGTTGTGATGATGACATAATGTGTTGTCTTCAAGAGAAAAGTGGATAAATATCTTGCCAAGGTGGAAAATTAACCAGGCTATGATGGATATGTTGGAACAAAGGAATACCAGCAGCAACAGTCTGGTTGACCAGGCTAGCACCGGGCGAGCCTGGTTCAGGACCTTCAGCAGCAAAAACTTGGTAGACCAGACAAGCACCAGACGAGCCTGGCCCAGGACCACCAGTAGCAACAGTCTGGTTGACCAGACAAGCCTGGCCCAGGACCACCAGTAGCAACAGTCTGGCTGACCAGACAAGCCTGGTCCAGGTCCACCAGCAGCAACAACCTGGTAGACCAGACAAGCACCAGACGAGCCTGGTCCAGGATCACCAGTAGCAACAGTCTGGTTGACCAGACAAGCCTGGTCCAGGATCACCAGTAGCAACAGTCTGGTTGACCAGAAAAGTCTAGTCCAGGATCACCAGTAGCAACAGTCTGGTTGACCAGACGAGCCTGGTCCAGTAGCAACAGTCTGGTTGACCAGACAAGCCTGGTCCAGGACTACCAGTAGCAAGAGTCTGGTTGACCAGACAAGCCTGGTCCAAGACCACCAGTAGCAACAGTCTAGTTGACCAGACAAGCCTGGTCCAGGACCACCAGCAACAACAACCTGGTAGACCAGACAAGCACCAGACGAGCCTGGTCTAGGACCGGGCAGCGAAAGTAGGATAACTCTGGAAACTCATCAGTGGTATATCAAAGGTAAATCCATAAATTATATTTTGAAATTAAACTTCGTTTTAATGGGAAAAACGAGAGAAATCTTAATTTTTTACATAAAATTGAGTCGAAAATTTTATTCTGTGCTTAAAAAATAGACTTATTATAAAAATGTTGAAGTAACATGACTGACTACCTTGTTACATCACAGCTGCTGTTACTGTTACTGCTGCTGTTATTGCTGCTGTTGTTACTGTTACTGCTGCTGTTACTGTTACTGCTGCTGTTGTTACTGTTACTGCTGCTGTTACTGTTACTGCTGCTGTTGTTACTGTTACTGCTGTTGTTACTGTTACTGCTGCTGCTGTAACTGCTACTACTACTACTGCTACTGTTACTACTACTACTGCTACTGTTACTACTACTACTACTGCTGCTGCTGTTACTGCTACTACTACTGCTGCTACTACTCTGCTGCTGCTGCTGTTGTTGCTGCTGCTATTAAAGCTGCTACTGTTGCTGCTACTACTTTTGTTACTGCTGCTGCTACCACTGCTGCTACTACTACCACTGCTGCTACTATTACTACTGCTATTACTACTAGTACAACTGCTGCTGCTGCTGCAGGTGTAATTATCATATATTACCTTGATTAAACTTGTAAAATGCTTCACTTGCTCAGGAATTATATTCTCTCGCAGATAATTGTTTAAAATGCTTAAAACACGTTGAGTTGATTTTGTAGTTGTTATGAAACACCTGTGTGATTGATGAAACACCTGTGTGATTGATGACACACCTGTGTGATTGATGAAACACCTGTGTGATTGATGACACACCTGTGTGATTGATGACACACCTGTGATTGATGACACATGTGAATTATTATATATCTGTGGGATTCATTAAACACATGACTGTTTACACATCTGATTAATTAAACCCATGATACATGACCCACGACAACCCATGATACATGACCCACGACAACCCATGATACATGACCCACGACAACCCATGATACATGACCCACGACGACCCATGATACATAACCCACGACGACCCATGATGCATGACCCACGACGACCCATGATACATGACCCACGACAACCCATGATGCATGACCCACGACGACCCATGATACATGACCCACGACGACCCATGATACATGACCCACGACGACCCATGATACATGACCCACGACGACCCATGATACATGACCCACGACGACACATGATACATGACCCACGATGACCCATGATACATGACTCACGACGACCCATGACACGTCTATGTCATGTGTCATGTCGCCAAAATAGCACGTGTCTCGTCCACATCTCGCCGTCATGCCCTGCAACGTGAATGTTGCATACCTTTGCATAGAGCTGCGTAATCATCAGTCAGACCTGCCAATGTTCTGATGAATTTTACTCAGTCATGGAGTCTCCCAACAACAACAAAATAGGTATTTTGGCGGGAAATATTTCCCGCCAAAATGCCTTATATCTGGCTGGGAATATTTCACGCCAGATATATACCTCAAGATTCTTTTCTTTCAGTTGCAGTATCGTCTACAAGACGTAGTGTATACTGTATGTTGTTGCAATATCGTCTACAAGACGTAGTGTACAATGCATGTTGTAGTACCATGTACAAGACGTAGTGTACAATTCATGTTGTAGTACCATGTACAAGACGTAGTGTACAATGCATGTTGTAGTACCATCTACAAGACGTAGTACTGCATTTTTGTAACCCACAAGACGTAGTACATGCTTGTTGTAGTACCATCTACAAGACGTAGTGTACACTGTATGTTGTTGTAATACCGTCTACAAGACGTAGTGTACACTGCATGTTGTTGTAATACCGTCTACAAGACGTAGTGTACACTGCATGTTGTAGTACCGTCTACAAGACGCAGTGTGCACTGTATGTTGTTGTAGTAGTCTACAAGACACATCAGTAAAATCTATTTTAATCCAATTAATTCATACAAATCCTTAAAAAAAGTAATCGCAACAAGAATTGCTCTTTTAATGAACATAAATGCATAAAAAACACGTATTAATGAGCTTGTTTTAATAAGCTTATCTGTGAATACACAGAAAATGGATAGTGACCCATCCATTTATAATCTTTATTTCTACTTTTGCATTGTACAACGTATACAGACCATAGCTGACATCAATCACATACTACTATATAAAGCCCCTTGTTAGTGTGCAAATTAATTGGCACAGTAGTAAGTTTTGTGATTTATCTCGTAATATTTTTTTTAGTTTTCGGCTAAATTAATGTAGTTTGGGTTCTTTTCTTTTCAGAAGAGTTTGCTACCGACTTCTGGCAACCATCCAGCTGTAGTGTTACCCTGTGACTCTCGTCAGTGCTGCAACAGCTGTTGTTCTGTAAGGCTATTCCTGCAAGCGTGCTCCGTGAGTGAATGTGGTTTTGCTAAATTCTTCCCTTCAATTCATGATTACTGTTGAAATTCACGATGGATGTTACACCTAGGAAGCGTGAAAGTATTGTAGATCTTAGAAAACATGCTGATTTGAGTATCAGACACATCGCCGAAAATTTGAGCCTAGCGAAGTCAACTGTTGGTTGGATTCTGAAGAGAGGTGACGACACTGATTGTGGAGCGCTGCGTCGAGGAAGATGTGGAAGAAAACGCAAGAAACAGTGTGAAGGATCCCAAGAAAATCAGCAAAGATCTACAGAGAGATTTGGCTTCAATTGACATAAATGTTGATTCTTCAACTGTTCGACGAAGGCTCTTGAAGTAACTTGATGGATCAATTTGATAGTGACAAGGGCCTACTGGATAGAATTTATAGTGACACAGGCCTGATGGATCGAGTCTATAGTGACAGGCCTGATGGAGCGAGTCTACAGTGACACAGGCCTGATGGATCGAGTCTAAAGTGACACAGGCCTGATGGATCGAGTCTAGTGACAGGTCTCGTGGATCGAGTCTACAGTGACTGGCCTGATGGATCGAGTCTAAAGTGACACAGGCCTGATGGATCGAGCCTATAGTGACACAGGCCTGATGGATCGAGTCTATAGTGACACAGGCCTGATGGATCGAGCCTATAGTGAGATAGGCCTGATGGATCGAGTCTAAAGTGACACAGGCCTGATGGATCGAACCTATAGTAACACAGGCCTGATGGATCGAGTCTAAAGTGACACAGGCCTGATGGATCAAGGCTATAGTGACACAGGCCTGATGAATCGAGCCTATAGTGACACAGGCCTGATGGATCGAGTCTAAAGTGACACAGGCCTGATGGATCGAGCCTATAGTGACACAGGCCTGATGAAACTTTTAAAACTCTGTCCAGTGATCCATTCATTAGCTATTAAATAAACACCACATAAATCATGTGTATCTAACATAATACAGATACATCCCTGAACATGTGTATCTAACATAATATAGATACATCCCTGAACATGTGTATCTAACAGATGTTGGCAGTTTCTTCCTATACGCCTGAGAGAGAGACACCTCTTGAGATTTTTCGGTTGTTGAAAATAAACATGCATTTATATTACAGTTACGCGACGTGCCAGACCGTATGGGTTAATCAAGAGTGTGAAGACTCGATTCTCCGTCTGCTGAGTGACAGAACTTGTATTCGCTCGGCTTGGTTCCCTACGGGGATGACGAGACGCGAGTGCCAGAGTGCAAAATTATTAATAAAATTATTTGCAGTTGGTTTAAATCAATTATGGAGGAGATATTAGCTCTGCTTAAGCTTCTTAAGGTTAAGTTGCCACTATCAACTTGACTGGGAGTTGGGGGAGGCTGATGAGGACGTGAGTGGTGGTGGGGGATGGTGTGGGGGAAGAGGTGGTGGTCCAAGGGAATCATATTCCAGCTCACGTCTCTCCCTCTCTCCACCACCAACACCCTCAACAACATCACCGCCAACAATGCTACGCACGGAAATATATTTACAAGGTCACACATAAGATGCAAGTTGGTCTTTGAGAAGCGACCCCTGACATTACCTAGGTACTCTGAGAAACGACCCCTGACATTACCTAGGTACTCTGAAAAGCGACCCCTGACATTACCTAGGTACTCTGAAAAGCGACCCCTGACCTTACCTAGGTACTCTGAAAAGCGACCCCTGACATTACCTAGGTACTCTGACAAGCGACCCCTGACATTACCTAGGTACTCTGAGGTTACTGACAACCCATGACATTTCCTAGGTACTCTAAGATTACTGACAACCCCTGACATTACCTAGGTACTCTAAGATTACTGACAACCCCTGACATTACCTAGGTACTCTGAGATTACTGACAACCCATGACATTACCTAGGTACTCTAAGATTACTGACAACCCCTGACTGAAGAAGCCTGCAGAGTAGGCGAAAAGTTTATGGTAAAGATACCCCAAGTGTTATACATATGTCTTGCTGCTCCAACAGCAGTGCAGGTGTATACAACTGTTGATGTACAGTGCAGGTGTATACATTAGTTGACGTAAAGTCCAGGTGTATACATTAGTTGACCTACAGTCCAGGTGTATATACTAGACGTACAGTGCTACACTAGCTGACTTGCTAGCAGTGATGCACTGGTTGATGTGCTAGCAGTGATGCACTGGTTGTGCTAGCAGTGATGCACTGGTTGATGTGCTAGCAGTGATGCACTGGTTGATGTGCTAGCAGTGATACACTGGTTGATGTGCTAGCAGTGATGCACTGGTTGATGTGCTAGCAGTGACGCACTGGTTGATGTGCTAGCAGTGATGCACTGGTTGATGTGCTAGCAGTGACACACTGGTTGATGTGCTAGCAGTGATGCACTGGTTGATGTGCTAGCAGTGATACACTGGTTGATGTGCTAGCAGTGATGCACTGGTTGATGTGCTAGCAGTGATGCACTGGTTCATCTGCTAGCAGTGATGCACTGGTTGATGTGCTAGCAGTGATACACTGGTTGATGTGCTAGCAGTGATACACTAGTTGATGTGCTAGCAGTGATACACTGGTTGACGTGCTAGCAGTGATGCACTGGTTGATGTGCTAGCAGTGATACACTGGTTGATGTGCTAGCAGTGACACACTGGTTGATGTGCTAGCAGTGACACACTGGTTGATGTGCTAGCAGTGACACACTGGTTGATGTGCTAGCAGTGACACACTGGTTGTGCTAGCAGTGATGCACTGGTTGATGTGCTAGCAGTGATACACTGGTTGATGTGCTAGCAGTGATACACTGGTTGATGTGCTAGCAGTGATGCACTGGTTGATGTGCTAGCAGTGATGCACTGGTTGATGTGCTAGCAGTGATACACTGGTTGACGTGCTAGCAGTGATGCACTGGTTGATGTGCTAGCAGTGATGCACTGGTTGATGTGATAGCAGTGACACACTGGTTGATGTGCTAGCAGTGATACACTGGTTGATGTGCTAGCAGTGATACACTGGTTGATGTGCTAGATGTGACACACTGGTTGATGTGCTAGCAGTGATGCACTGGTTGATGTGCTAGCAATGATGCACTGGTTGATGTGCTAGCAGTGATGCACTGGTTGATGTGCTAACAGTGATGCACTGGTTGATGTGCTAGCAGTGATGCACTGGTTGATGTGCTAGCAGTGATGCACTGGTTGATGTGCTAGCAATGATGCACTGGTTGATGTGCTAGCAGTGATGCACTGGCTGATGTGCTAGCAGTGATGCACTGGTTGATGTGCTAGCAGTGATGCACTGGTTGATGTGCTAGCAGTGATACACTGGTTGATGTGCTAGCAGTGATGCACTGGTTGATGTGCTAGCAGTGATACACTAGTTGATGTGCTAGCAGTGATACACTGGTTGATGTGCTAGCAGTGATGCACTGGTTGATGTGCTAGCAGTGATACACTGGTTGATGTGCTAGCAGTGATACACTGGTTGATGTGCTAGCAGTGATGCACTGGTTGATGTGCTAGCAGTGACACACTGGTTGATGTGCTAGCAGTGATGCACTGGTTGATGTGCTAGCAGTGACACACTGGTTGATGTGCTAGCAGTGATGCACTGGTTGATGTGCTAGCAGTGACACACTGGTTGATGTGCTAGCAGTGATGCACTGGTGATGTGCTAGCAGTGACACTGGTTGATGTGCTAGCAGTGATGCACTGGTTGATGTGCTAGCAGTGATGCACTGGTTGATGTGCTAGCAGTGATCACTGGTGATGTGCTAGCAGTGTCACACTGGTTGATGTGCTAGCAGTGATGCACTGGTTGATGTGCTAGCAGTGACACACTGGTTGATGTGCTAGCAGTGATGCACTGGTTGATGTCTAGCAGTGATGCACTGGTTGATGTGCTAGCAGTGATACACTGGTTGATGTGCTAGCAGTGATGCACTGGTTGATGTGCTAGCAGTGACACACTGGTTGATGTGCTAGCAGTGATGCACTGGTTGATGTGCTAGCAGTGACACACTGGTTGATGTGCTAGCAGTGACACTGGTTGATGTGCTAGCAGTGATACACTGGCTGATGTGCTAGCAGTGACACTGGTTGATGTGCTAGCAGTGATGCACTGGTTGATGTGCTAGCAGTGACACGCTGGTTGATGTGCTAGCAGTGATGCACTGGTTGATGTGCTAGCAGTGACACACTGGTTGATGTGCTAGCAGTGATGCACTGGTTGATGTGCTAGCAGTGACACTGGTTGATGTGCTAGCAGTGATGCACTGGTTGATGTGCTAGCAGTGACACTGGTTGATGTGCTAGCAGTGATGCACTGGTTGATGTGCTAGCAGTGATGCACTGGTTGATGTGCTAGCAGTGATGCACTGGTTGATGTGCTAGCAGTGACACACTGGTTGATGTGCTATCAGTGATGCACTGGTTGATGTGCTAGCAGTGACACACTGGTTGATGTGCTAGCAGTGATGCACTAGTTGATGTGCTAGCAGTGATGCACTGGTTGATGTGCTAGCAGTGATGCACTGGTTGATGTGCTAGCAGTGATACACTGGTTGATGTGCTAGCAGTGATACACTGGTTGATGTGCTAGCAGTGATGCACTGGTTGATGTGCTAGCAGTGATGCACTGGTTGATGTGCTAGCAGTGACACACTGGTTGATGTTCTAGCAGTGACACACTGGTTGATGTGCTAGCAGTGATACACTGGTTGATGTGCTAGCAGTGACACACTGGTTGATGTGCTAGCAGTGATGCACTGGTTGATGTGCTAGCAGTGACACGCTGGTTGATGTGCTAGCAGTGATGCACTGGTTGATGTGCTAGCAGTGACACACTGGTTGATGTGCTAGTAGTGATGCACTGGTTGATGTGCTAGCAGTGACACACTGGTTGATGTGCTAGCAGTGATGCACTGGTTGATGTGCTAGCAGTGACACTGGTTGATGTGCTAGCAGTGATGCACTGGTTGATGTGCTAGCAGTGATGCACTGGTTGATGTGCTAGCAGTGATGCACTGGTTGATGTGCTAGCAGTGACACACTGGTTGATGTGCTAGCAGTGATGCACTGGTTGTGCTAGCAGTGACACACTGGTTGATGTGCTAGCAGTGATGCACTGGTTGATGTGCTAGCAGTGATGCACTGGTTGATGTGCTAGCAGTGATGCACTGGTTGATGTGCTAGCAGTGATACACTGGTTGATGTGCTAGCAGTGATGCACTGGTTGATGCGCTAGCAGTGACACACTGGTTGATGTGCTAGCAGTGATGCACTGGTTGATGTGCTAGCAGTGACACACTGGTTGATGTGCTAGCAGTGACACACTGGTTGATGTGCTAGCAGTGATACACTGGTTGATGTGCTAGCAGTGACACACTGGTTGATGTGCTAGCAGTGATGCACTGGTTGATGTGCTAGCAGTGACACGCTGGTTGTTGTGCTAGCAGTGATGCACTGGTTGATGTGCTAGCAGTGACACACTGGTTGATGTGCTAGCAGTGATGCACTGGTTGATGTGCTAGCAGTGACACACTGGTTGATGTGCTAGCAGTGATGCACTAGTTGATGTGCTAGCAGTGACACTGGTTGATGTGCTAGCAGTGATGCACTGGTTGATGTCCTAGCAGTGATGCACTGGTTGATGTGCTAGCAGTGATGCACTGGTTGATGTGCTAGCAGTGACACACTGGTTGATGTGCTAGCAGTGATGCACTGGTTGATGTGCTAGCAGTGACACACTGGTTGATGTGCTAGCAGTGATGCACTGGTTGATGTGCTAGCAGTGATGCACTGGTTGATGTGCTAGCAGTGATGCACTGGTTGATGTGCTAGCAGTGATACACTGGTTGATGTGCTAGCAGTGATACACTGGTTGATGTGCTAGCAGTGATGCACTGGTTGATGTGCTAGCAGTGATGCACTGGTTGATGTGCTAGCAGTGATGCACTGGTTGATGTGCTAGCAGTGATGCACTGGTTGATGTGCTAGCAGTGATGCACTGGTTGATGTGCTAGCAGTGATGCACTGGTTGATGTGCTAGCAGTGACGCACTGGTTGATGTGCTAGCAGTGATACACTGGTTGATGTGCTAGCAGTGATACACTGGTTGATGTGCTAGCAGTGATACACTGGTTGATGTGCTAGCAGTGATACACTGGTTGATGTGCTAGCAGTGATGCACTGGTTGATGTGCTAGCAGTGATGCACTGGTTGATGTGCTAGCAGTGATGCACTGGTTGATGTGCTAGCAGTGATGCACTGGTTGATGTGCTAGCAGTGATGCACTGGTTGATGTGCTAGCAGTGATGCACTGGTTGATGTGCTAGCAGTGATACACTGGTTGATGTGCTAGCAGTGATACACTGGTTGATGTGCTAGCAGTGATACACTGGTTGATGTTCTAGCAGTGATGCACTGGTTGATGTGCTAGCAGTGATGCACTGGTTGATGTGCTAGCAGTGATGCACTGGTTGATGTGCTAGCAGTGATGCACTGGTTGATGTGCTAGCAGTGACACACAATAGGAGAAACATCGTAACACCGCTGAAGTTTTTCCTCTTCCTCGCAATCCATGACCAACCACCGTTCCTTCTCCAAAAAACAAAATGGTTATTTTAATGGGTGGTCGTTAAAACAGAACCTCAACTGACAGAACGAATGAGGGGGGTTAGAACCCATGGCGAGCCAGTCCAGAAACCCATCGAACCCCACCCACTCATGTTTTCTGAGCACAAAATGAAACCTCACTCTTGATCACCGCTAAGCCACAACCCCAACCAGATTCCTGTGAGATTTACTGAGAGGATTGTCATGTCTGTTGTGACTTGCAATCTGAAGCCGTGACCGATATTCAGAGGGGAAGAACTCTGACTAAATAGGAAGGTGGAAGTGTATTACATTATATTTTGCTTCAAGAAGTGCTACAAAACCTGGGCTACTAAAAGGCTCGATCCTCAGTCCGCTAATTGTGGCCTAGTTGCGGGTTAATGAGGAACGTTGTGTAAAGAAGAGGTTAGAAGGGTCATGGACAGTCCTAAATGAGGACCAGATCGTATTCTGGATATGTCCTTAAGCAGACAATACTGCCGTTAGTGTCAGCAAGACTTAGCCTCGAGGCAATAAATTTTCCTGACGAATTAAACACACCTGTAGCCTTCCTGACTCAACACTAACCGCAGCTGACACTCCCACCAGCTGACACTGTCACCCCATGACACTGCTACCAGCTGACACTCACCAACTGTAACTGAAACACTAACACAAATACCAGCTGACGTTACCACCAGTTGCCACTACCACCACCAGACACACCCAAAATCTGCCACTGACACCAGATGCCATCCTCACCAGCTGGTTGACACACCAGCCGCCACCCCCACCATCTGCCACACACACCAAAGCAACACTCACAAAACACAAATGTACCAAAGATTCCCAACCATAATTTTCAATTTACGAGCGCCATGCGTGAATTCATTTAATAGTTGGTTTAGTTTTCGTGTCAGATCCGTCACTCAGGCGTCAACCGCTCCGCGTAAAGTGATTATATTAAGTGTGGCGTATATGCGTATCATTCCAGGTGTTAAATAAGCAGGTGTGACCCCGAGGTGATTACCAGGTGTGAAGTGCCACAAGGGGTGCCTGGGGTGCACGGGAGTGCCAGGGTACATCAAGTATTTAACTGTGTACCCTATATCCATCCTGTGGATGGTAGTGGCTAGTTTATTGTGTCATATCCATCCTGTGGATGGTAGTGGCTAGTTTATTGTGTCATATCCATCCTGTGGATGGTAGTGGCTAGTTTACTGTGTACCTCATATCCATCCTGTGGATGGTAGTAGCTAGTTTACTGTGTACCTCATATCCATCCTATGGATGGTAGTGTCTAGTTTACTGTGTATCTCATATCCATCCTATGGATGGTAGTGGCTAGTTTACTGTGTACCTCATATCCATCCTATGGATGGTAGTGTCTAGTTTACTGTGTATCTCATATTTATCCTATGGGTGGTAGTTCTAGTTTCTGTTGCATCAATCAGAATCATGGATGGTTTAGTTTACTGTATACCTCATATCATCTATGGGTGTATTCATTTACTGTGTATCTCATATTTATCCTGTGAAAAGTTCACACAGCTGCTGCAACAGAATCACACGCGTTGTACACACAATACACAATAACAGCTGGTGACTTCATCACCTCTTCTGTGCTTTCTACCACCTCTCTACACTCCATTCCTTCCCTCTTCATACACACCCTCCTCTATCTCTTATACCACACTCCTATTTCCCTCATCCTCTTCCGTTCATTCCTCCTCTCTCTACATGTTCCCCTTCTCTTCATGTAAAGTTCCTATCTCTATACCATCTCCCAGGGGTGATAGTTCCCCCTCAGTCTCCCAGGATAATAGTTCCCCCTCAGTCTCTCAGGATAATAGTTCCCCCTCAGTCTCCCAGGATAATAGTTCCCCCTCAGTCTCCCAGGATAATAGTTCCCCCTCAGTCTCCCAGGATAATAGTTCCCACCTCAGTCTCCCAGGATAATAGTTCCCACCTCAGTCTCCCAGGATAATAGTTCCCACCTCAGTCTCCCAGGATAATAGTTCCCACCTCAGTCTCTCAGGATAATAGTTCCCACCTCAGTCTCCCAGGATAATAGTTCCCCCCTCAGTCTCTCAGGATAATAGTTCCCACCTCAGTCTCCCAGGATAATAGTTCCCACCTCAGTCTCTCAGGATAATAGTTCCCACCTCAGTCTCCCAGGATAATAGTTCCCACCTCAGTCTCTCAGGATAATAGTTCCCCCCTCAGTCTCCCAGGATAATAGTTCATACCTCAGTCTCCCAGGATAATAGTTCCCACCTCAGTCTCTCAGGATAATAGTTCACACCTCAGTCTCCCAGGATAATAGTTCCCCCCTCAGTCTCCCAGGATAATAGTTCCACCTCAGTCTCCCAGGATAATAGTTCCCCCCTCAGTCTCCCAGGATAATAGTTCCCCCTCAGTCTCTCAGGATAATAGTTCCCCCTCAGTCTCCCAGGATAATAGTTCCCCTCAGTCTCCCAGGATAGTTCCCCTCAGTCTCCCAGGATAATAGTTCCCCCTCAGTCTCTCAGGATAATAGTTCCCCTCAGTCTCCCAGGATAATAGTTCCCCCTCAGTCTCCCAGGATAGTTCCCCTCAGTCTCTCAGGATAATAGTTCCCCTCAGTCTCCCAGGATAATAGTTTCCCTCAGTCTCCCAGGATAGTTCCCCCTCAGTCTCCCAGGATAATAGTTCCCCTCAGTCTCTCAGGATAATAGTTCCACCTCAGTCTCCCAGGATAATAGTTCCCACCTCAGTCTCCCAGGATAATAGTTCCCCCTCAGTCTCCCAGGATAATAGTTCCCCCTCAGTCTCTCAGAATAATAGTTCCCCTCAGTCTCCCAGGATAATAGTTCCCCCTCAGTCTCCCAGGATAATAGTTCCCCCTCAGTCTCCCAGGATAATAGTTCCCCTCAGTCTCTCAGGATAATAGTTCCACCTCAGTCTCCCAGGATAATAGTTCCCACCTCAGTCTCCCAGGATAATAGTTCCCCTCAGTCTCCCAGGATAATAGTTCCCCCTCAGTCTCTCAGGATAATAGTTCCCCCTCAGTCTCTCAGGATAATAGTTCCCCCTCAGTCTCCCAGGATAATAGTTCCCCCTCAGTCTCTCAGGATAATAGTTCCCCTCAGTCTCCCAGGATAATAGTTCCCACCTCAGTCTCCCAGGATAATAGTTCCCCCTCAGTCTCCCAGGATAATAGTTCCCCCCTCAGTCTCCCAGGATAATAGTTCCCCTCAGTCTCCCAGGATGATAGTTCTCCCTCAGTCTCAGGATAATAGTTCCCCTCAGTCTCCCAGGATAATAGTTCCCCCTCAGTCTCCCAGGATAATAGTTCCCCCTCAGTCTCCCAGGATGATAGTTCTCCCTCAGTCTCTCAGGATAATAGTTCCCCTCAGTCTCCCAGGATAATAGTTCCCCTCAGTCTCCCAGGGGTGATAGTTCCCCCTCAGTCTCCCAGGGGTGATAGTTCTCCCTCAGTCATCCAGTGTAATAGTTTCCCCTCAGTCTCCCAGGATAATAGTTCCCCTCAGTCTCCCAGGGGTGATAGTTCCCCTCAGTCTCGCAGGGGTGATAGTTATCCCCTCAGTCTCCCAGTGTAATAGTTCCCCCTCAGTCTCCCAGGATAATAGTTCCCCCTCAGTCTCCCAGGATAATAGTTCCCCCTGTCTCCCAGGATAATAGTTCTCTCCTCAGCCTCCCAGGGGTGATAGTTCCCCCTCAGTCTCCCAGGGGTGATAGTTCTCCCCTCAGTCTCCCAGTGTAATAGTTCTCCCTTTAGTCTCCCAGGGGTGTCTCCCCTCAGTCTCCCAGGGGTGTCTCCCCTCAGTCTCCCAGGGGTGTCTCCCCTCAGTTTCCTAGGGGTCTCCCCTCAGTCTCCCAGGAGTGTCTCCCCTCAGTCTCCCAGGGGGCTCCCCTCAGTCTCCCATGGGTCTCCCCTCAGTCTCCCAGGAGTGTCTCCCCTCAGTTTCCTAGGGGTCTCCCCGTAGTCTCCCAGGGGTGTCTTCCCTCAGTTTCCTAGGTTTCTCCCCTGTCTCCCAGGGGTGTCTCCCCTCAGTCTCCCAGGGGTGTCTCCCCTCAGTCTCCCAAGGGTGTCTCCCCTCAGTCTCCCAGGGGTGTCTCCCCTCAGTCTCCCAGGGGTGTCTCCCCTCAGTCTCCCAGGGGTGTCTCCTCTCAGTCTCCCAGGGGTGTCTCCCCTCAGTCTCCCAGGGGGCTCCCCTCAGTCTCCCAGGGGGCTCCCCTCAGTCTCCCAGGGGTGTCTCCCCTCAGTCTCCCATGGGTGTCTCCCCTCTGTCTCCCAGGGGGCTCCCCTCAGTCTCCCAGGGGGCTCCCCTCAGTCTCCCAGGGGTATCTCCCCTCAGTCTCCCAGGGGTGTCTCCCCTCAGTCTCCCAGGGGTGTCTCCCCTCAGTCTCCCAGGGGTGTCTCCCCTCAGTCTCCCAGGGGTGTCTCCCCTCAGTCTCCCAGGGGGCTCCCCTCAGGTTCCCAGACAGTTTTCAGAATCTTTCTTGCGTGAAATAACAGAAAATCGAGTTAAAATTTTTAAAAGGCCAATAAGACGTTTTAATTATATAACACAATAATGACCTTACACAACTTCTTAACAGGTGTGTAATATAACAGGTGTGCAGCACAAGACAGGTGTGTAATATAACAGGTGTGCAGCACAAGACAGGTAATATAACAGGTGTACAGCACAAGACAGGTGTGTAATATAACAGGTGTACAGCACAAGACAGGTGTGTAATATAACAGGTGTACAGCACAAGACAGGTGTGTAATATAACAGGTGTACAGCACAAGGCAGGTGTATAATATAACAGGTGTGCAGCACAAGACAGGTGTGTAATATAACAGATGTACAGCACAAGACAGGTGTGTAATATAACAGGTGTACAGCACAAATCAGGTGTGTAATATAACAGGTGTGCACCACAAGACAGGTGTAATATAAAAGGTGTGCAGCACAAGACAGGTGTGTAATATAACAGGTGTACAGCACAAGACAGGTGTGTAATATAACAGGTGTGCAGCACAAGACAGGTGTGTAATATAACAGATGTACAGAACAAGACAGGTGTGTAATATAACAGGTGTACAGCACAAGACAGGTGTGTAATATAGCAGGTGTGCACCACAAGACAGGTGTAATATAACAGGTGTACAGCACAAGACAGGTGTGTAATATAACAGGTGTACAGCACAAGACAGGTGTAATATAACAGGTGTGCAGCACAAGACAGGTGTGCAATATAACAGGTGTACAGCACAAGACAAGTGTGTAATATAACAGGTGTACAGCACAAGACAGGTGTGTAATATAACAGGTGTACAGCACAAGCCAGGTGTGTAATATAACATGTGTGCAGCACAAGACAGGTGTGTAATATAACAGATGTACAGCACAAGACAGGTGTGTAATATAAGAGGTGTGCAGCACAAGACAGGTGTGTAATATAAGAGGTGTACAGCACAAGACAGGTTTGTAATATAAGAGGTGTGCAGCACAAGACAGGTGTGTAATATAACAGGTGTGCACCACAAGACAGGTGTAATATAAGAGGTGTGCAGCACAAGACAGGTGTGTAATATAACAGGTGTGCACCACAAGACAGCTGTAATATAAGGTGTGCAGCACAAGACAGGTGTGTTATATAAAAGGTTTACAGCACAAGACAGGTGTGTAATATAACAGGTGTACAGCACAAGACAGATGTGTAATATAACAGGTGTACAGCACAAGACAGGTGTGTAATATAACAGGTGTACAGCACAAGACAGGTGTGTAATATAACAGGTGTACAGCACAAGACAGGTGTGTAATATAACAGGTGTACAGCACAAGACAGGTGTGTAATATAACAGGTGTACAGCACAAGACAGGTGTGTAATATAACAGGTGTACAGCACAAGACGTGTGTAATATAAGAGGTGTGCAGCACAAGACAGGTGTGTAATATAACAGGTGTGCAGCACAAGACAGGTGTGTAATATAACAGGTGTGCAGCACAAGACAGGTGTGTAATATAACAGGTGTGCAGCACAAGACAGGTGTGTAATATAACAGGTGTGCAGCACAAGACAGGTGTGTAATATAACAGGTGTGCAGCACAAGACAGGTGTGTAATATAAGAGGTGTGCAGCACAAGACAGGTGTGTAATATAACAGGTGTGCAGCACAAGACAGGTGTGTAATATAACAGGTGTGCAGCACAAGACAGGTGTGTAATATAAGAGGTGTGCAGCACAAGACAGGTGTGTAATATAACAGGTGTGCAGCACAAGACAGGTGTGTAATATAAGAGGTGTGCAGCACAAGACAGGTGTGTAATATAAGAGGTGTGCAGCACAAGACAGGTGTGCAATATAACAGGTGTGCAATACAACAGACCACACCAGCTTCTAGAGAACATTATAACCAACACACAAGAAACTCTGCGGGCACCACACGCTGCCTTTGATATTCATTGCACTACCTTCTAACAAGGCCATTTGAATGCGTCCTAACTAGGCCATTTGCATGCATTGCCTCGACACTAAGAAACACCTCTTCTAGACGTACTTACTACCCTTCTCCTCCTGGCTAGTTTTCTAGCACTCAGGCTCTACTAGACTAACTAGAAGAGCCAAGTCCTAACCAGCAAGAAATGATCACTGGTGACCCAACTTTTTGGGATCGAACTTTAGGTTGTGTTGACATGTGGACTGGCCCAGGTTATTCCACTGATGATAAGCACTAAACACGTAGGGGTAACACAGCTTACCTGCCTTAAAGTGTTGTATGATTATTATTATTGTTTATAATTATTATCGTTATTATTATTGGTGTTGGTTGCTAGATACTAGTTTTCTAAGTAACTTTGCCTAAGACGTGGCTTTATTATCTTTATAAAAGCTTAGAAAATTTAGTTATATTAATATAGGTATCTCTCTCTTGGTTTATGTATATCTATTCATTAGTATCTATACTGGTATATCTGTGAAAGTGTATTTATTAAGGTAGGTTATGTGTGCAATCCTATATGTGGCTGCAGAAGTAGTCACAGCTCCTCTCTCTCTCTCTCTCTCTCTCGTGTGTGTGCGCGCGTGCGTGCGTGCGTGTGTGCGTGCGCGCGTGAGTGTGTGTGTGTTTTAAACACCTTCCTTGTCCAGCCTCTCTGGCACACTGCAAAATATTCATAGTTTAAAAAGCTTGGTGGCTGGGAGGGTAGGAACGCCATCCCATTTTCCCTGCCACTACCCACGGCCCCTCCAGGGAAATTCCCCCGCCTCTGTCCAGGAGCTGGGGAGTAACGAGACCAGTTTGTTTCAGCTAAATGCTGTCTAAATAATTAACATTTCTTAATGTCCCACCAGCTGCCCTATATACATTACAAGATCAAACTTACCGCCTTCTTCTAACATAATATTATCAAATAAAAAATACATACATACATACATACATACACACACTCACACTTCTGGTAAAAGAACCAATGAATGAACGATGGTGACTTGTGTTTTCTTCTTCAAGTCTTCCTTCCTCGGCTGACGACGACCATGATATTAAAATAATGCTTTATGATGAAGCGATAAACCTGTAAGTGACATACAGCGACTTGGGAATGAGTCAATTAGGTGGTGTATATCTGAAGTATCTGGAGACGGTTTCGGGGGGTCAACGCCCCCGCGGCTCCAGTTCCTGGGATGAAGAGCTCTTAGGCAACAGGAAGACACTCCTCTCCCTCCCCCTACAAAGGCAACAACAATACTGCATTTCCCTAGCAAAGGTTAACATATATAGCGCTATATAACCCAGACACTTCTGACATGGGGATTAAATTTACACGAAAACCATTGAAAATTCTGATGAAAAAGATGGGAATTGTGCACAGGTCCCCATCTAAATAAATTGTGATTCATTCACAAATAATAAAAGCGAAATGCTGTCGAAAAACCCGTGAAAAATCCACGACCCAAAAACAGGATCACAAAGCTATCCAGGTTGGCAGGTGGCAGCAACAGCAAATGTAAGATGTGAAATATACATGATGAGCGGAAGAGGCTGTGTTGACAAGGGCATGGCCACAGAAAACAACTTTATTATTATTGTCAAGACATTTTACTGAAGGGAAGCTGTACAAAGTTATACAGAAAACATGTGTCTGGTTAGATTAGGAGAGTCATATAACTTGTGCTGCTCCATAGGTGAGGTCACCTGCTGTTAGGTGACCCAGGGGAATGTGTGAAGGTTTTGCAAGCGTGAACGTGCCCTTATTTTGACCCGTGGTATCGTAGGTCTCGAAGAAGGCAGCAGCAGCAGCCTATTATATACGTGTGCTCCTTGTTGTCTTCTACATGTTTTCTACTGCGGCCCAGAAACACAATTAAGAATAGAAGCACAATACACGCACACGGAGAGTCCAAGTCGGACCCAAACTTCGTTACAAGTTTCGTTCTCGTCTTTGCAGGTTGTGTACAGTAATTATACAAGTCAGATTAATGATTTTTATTAGCTATAACTGTAGCAGGTTTGACTCACCTTGTCTTGGTGCGAGATGAACGCTGCTCACCACTACAGCTTCTGTTAGTGAACACATTAACCGCTAGTCCTGGTTGCAGGTGAACATTGTGTTGTACACCTGCAGTCACCTGGGAGACTCACCAGTGACTCTCCAACACGTCACCTGCAATACAACTCATTAGTAGCTAGTTCAATTACACTGCTGTCAAAATATAAAAGAATGTTCATAGATAACTCTAGAGAACAAAAACTAACGCACTACAAAGTTAAGACTACAATGACCGCCTCATAAATTATCCCAGACATTTTTAAAAAAATGTATAGGCTGCCTTCCCTCTATTAGATATGGCTTGTGGGAATTTTCGAGCACGTTACATTGTATTTCATGAAGTGCTAAACCCGTGTGGGTCATTCTGCGAAAAGATAGTTTGAAGGCTCGATTCTCCGTCCGCAAATCGATGGGGTCTAGTCTAGCCTTGTGTGGTGTGATCTAGTCTAGCCTGGTGTGGTGTGGTCTAATCTAGCCTGGTGTGGTGTGATCTAGTCTAGCCTGGTGTGGTATGATCTACTGATGTGGTGTGGTCTAGTCTAGCCTGGTGTGGTGTGATCTAGTCTAGACTGGTGTGGTGTGATCTAGTCCAGACTGGTGTGGTGTGATCTAGTCTAGCCTGGTGTGGTGTGATCTAGTCTAGCCTGGTGTGGTATGATCTACTGATGTGGTGTGGTCTAGTCTAGCCTGGTGTGGTGTGATCTAGTCTAGCCTGGTGTGGTGTGGTCTAATCTAGCCTGGTGTGGTGTGATCTAGTCTAGCCTGGTGTGGTATGATCTAGTCTAGCCTAGTGTGGTATGATCTACTGATGTGGTGTGGTCTAGTCTAGCCTGGTGTGGTGTGATCTAGTCTAGACTGGTGTGGTATGATCTACTGATGTGGTGTGGTCTAGTCTAGCCTGGTGTGGTGTGATCTAGTCTAGACTGGTGTGGTGTGATCTAGTCCAGACTGGTGTGGTGTGATCTAGTCTAGCCTGGTGTGGTGTGGTCTAGTCTAGCCTTGTGTGATCTAGTCTAGACTGATGTGGTATGATCTAGTCTAGACTGATGTGGTGTGATCTAGTCTAGACTGGTATGGTATGATCTAGTCTATACTGGTGTGGTGTGGTCTAGTCTAGCCTGATGTGGCGTGATCTAGTCTAGCCTGGTGTTGTGGTCTAGTCTAGCTTGGTGTGGTGGGGTCTAGTCTAGCCTGGTGTGGTGTGATCTAGTCTAGCCTGGTGTGGTGTGATCTAGTCTAGCCTGGTGTGGTGTGATCTAGTCTAGCCTGGTGTGGTGTGGTCTAGTCTAGCCTGGTGTGGTGTGTTCTAGTCTAGCCTAGTGTGGTGTGATCTAGACTAGACTGGTGTGGTGTGATCTAGTCCAGACTGGTGTGGTGTGGTATAGTCTAGCCTGGTGTGGTGTGGTCTAGACTAGACTGGTGTGGTGTGATCTAGTCCAGACTGGTGTGGTGTGATCTAGTCCAGACTGGTGTGGTGTGATCTAGTCCAGACTGGTGTGGTGTGATCTAGTCCAGACTGGTGTGGTGTGGTCTAGTCTAGCCTGGTGTGGTGTGGTCTAGACTAGACTGGTGTGGTGTGGTCTAGTCTAGCCTAGTGTGGTGTGATCTAGACTAGACTGGTGTGGTGTGATCTAGTCCAGACTGGTGTGGTGTGATCTAGTCCAGACTGGTGTGGTGTGATCTAGTCTAATATTGTTAGGATTAATTCCTAGTCAATGTAATGAAAAAAATGTAAAAATTCGTTATATACACATCAATAAAATAGAAGAGATAAAAATATAAGTAAATTATAGCTTGCAAAAAACTGCATAAAAAACATGCTAGTATAGATGCATACATATGCTACTTATACATCAATAATGAATAATGATAAAAAAAAAATTGGGCTTCATTAATAACTTTAGAAATTTCTATCTAATTCGACTGTTTTGGACACACAAAAAAAAAAAGTTACCTACCAGAAATTGGTGCATGGCTAGACACAAAAAAGGTTAATTTAAACTTACAAGTAACACTAAAAATCATGATTAATTGAAGCAAATACGAGAGCCATTCAAAAACACGTTCACTTGCTGACACATCTTGACTCCAGTGACGACTCTCATAATTTCTAGCCTCGCTCAGGGTCTCACTCTCAAGAAAACCTCCTAATTAACCCCAAAAAATCATCTAAAATATATATAATACAAATCAACAAGAGCACAAGAAGGAAAAATTATTAGATAATACAGAAATTCTCTTCTAACAATATCCAACGAATTTTAATAAGCAAGAAACTAAGAGCATCACCATGGATCTTAATTTTACCTTATTTCGGGCGCGTAGCAGATGCTTCACACTCGACGTAAACAAACAGTATTTTCCAGCAGTGTTTTTACATTATAATAAATTTTAGCTAAGTTTGGTTAAATTCCAGTGATAGTTCCTGACACACAACCCTTTATTCTTCATTTCCAATATATATGTAAATGAAAACAATTAACGATTACTGAATACTATAGAAAAAAAATAATGATAAGTTCCTCTCTGATCAGTCTCAAGACACAATAGCCAAACATTTCTCTCTACTAACAAAACAATAGACATATCCTTCACTTACACAGCACATCTTATACAACATAGTCACTACCTGAACAATACAGAAATTAATGTAATATCTGTGCCAAATTCTTTTCCATGATTTCCGGGTCGACTGACAATCATCCAGTATTGGGATTTCAGGATAATAATACTTTTCAATTGTATATATAGAAAATACTCACATGTTACAATCATTACGCTCTGCATGAATCACCACACAGATTCTTTACAAAATAACTGACATTTTGTCTAATAAAAATTATAACATTCCTGGAAGAGACGAAATAAAAATATATATAATAATATCAATGTTTGTAGGCTTATTGTAAGCAGTAAACTTATAACACAGAATATTTTAAACCTCATTACCACGATATATGCAGTGTAAGGTGTATATCTCTAAGTGTGTATATACTGAGTGTATATTTTAATTCCTGCTTTATGTATTAAAGTATTTTTGACTGGTGGTGTGAAGGTGACATGATCCTCATGTAGTGGATAATAGGCTTTAAAAATATTAACCAAAGAACTATGTGGATTCATGATTAAAGAGATTGACTAGACAGTTTTCAGCGCTTCAGTTCGGTATGGATGTAGAACCAAGACATAGTGGGCATAGATGTAGAACCAAGACACAGTGAGCATGAATGTAGAACCAAGACATAGTGGGCATAGATGTAGAACCAAGACACAGTGAGCATGGATGTAGAACCAAGACATAGTGAGCATGGATGTAGAACCAAGACATAGAGAGCATGGATGTAGAACCAAGACATAGAGCATGGATGTAGAACCAAGACATAGAGAGCATGGATCTAGAACCAAGACATAGAGAGCATGGATCTAGAACCAAGACATAGAGAGCATGGATCTAGAACCAAGACATAGAGAGCATGGATGTAGAACCAAGAAATAGAGAGCATGGATGTAGAACCAAGACATAGAGAGCATGGATGTAGAACCAAGACATAGAGAGCATGGATGTAGAACCAAGACATAGAGAGCATGGATGTACAACAAAGCATAGAGAGCATGGATGTAGAACCAAGACATAGAGAGCATGGATGTAGAACCAAGACATAGTGAGCATGGATGTAGAACCAAGACATAGTGAGCATGGATGTAGAACCAAGACATAGAGAGCATGGATGTAGAACCAAGACATAGAGAGCATGGATGTAGAACCAAGACATAGAGAGAATGGATGTAAAACCAAGACGTAGTGAGCATGGATGTAGAACCAAGACATAGTGAGCATGGATGTAGAACCAAGACATAGAGAGCATGGATGTACAACCAAGACATAGAGAGCATGGATGTAGAACCAAGACATAGTGAGCATGGATGTACAACCAAGACATAGAGAGCATGGATGTAGAACCAAGACATAGAGAGCATGGATGTAGAACCAAGACATAGAGAGCATGGATGTAGAACCAAGACATAGAGAGCATGGATGTACAACAAAGCATAGAGAGCATGGATGTAGAACCAAGACATAGAGAGCATGGATGTAGAACCAAGACATAGTGAGCATGGATGTAGAACCAAGACATAGTGAGCATGGATGTAGAACCAAGACATAGTGAGCATGGATGTAGAACCAAGACATAGAGAGCATGGATGTAGAACCAAGACATAGAGAGCATGGATGTAGAACCAAGACATAGAGAGCATGGATGTAAACCAAGACATAGAGAGCATGGATGTAGAACCAAGACATAGAGAGCATGGATGTAGAACCAAGACATAGAGAGCATGGATGTAGAACCAAGACATGAGAGAATGGATGTAAAACCAAGACGTAGTGAGCATGGATGTAGAACCAAGACATAGTGAGCATGGATGTAGAACCAAGACATAGAGAGCATGGATGTAGAACCAAGACATAGAGAGCATGGATGTAGAACCAAGACATAGAGAGCATGGATGTAAACCAAGACATAGAGAGCATGGATGTAGAACCAAGACATAGAGAGCATGGATGTAGAACCAAGACATAGAGAGCATGGATGTAGAACCAAGACATAGAGAGAATGGATGTAAAACCAAGACGTAGTGAGCATGGATGTAGAACCAAGACATAGAGAGCATGGATGTAGAACCAAGACATAGAGAGCATGGATGTAGAACCAAGACATAGAGAGCATGGATGTAGAACCAAGACATAGAGAGCATGGATGTAGAACCAAGACATAGAGAGCATGGATGTAGAACAGAACGAACTAAAAGTTATAAACATGGATGTAGAAGATACTAGTGATGATAGACATGGATATAGAAGAAACTAGTGATGATAGACATGGATATAGAAGAAACTAGTGATGATAGACATGGATATAGAAGAAACTAGTGATGATAGACATGGATATAGAAGAAACTAGTGATGATAGACATGGATATAGAAGAAACTAGTGATGATAGACATGGATATAGAACAAACTAGGGATGATAGACATGGATATAGAACAAACTAGGGATGATAGACATGGATATAGAAGAAACTAGTGATGATAGACATGGATATAGAAGAAACTAGGACACAGCTGAGGCATCTTGCTACGCTAATTTCCTCTTGAATATTTGTAAATGATCCGAATGATATCAGCACAGGGTAGCTGACGTCAGCTCTGGGTACAAGTCTGATGTCAGCACTCTCTTATACTGCTGCTGATGTCTCCAGAGTGACGTCAGGTCAAGACGATCACCAAGATGTTTCTTGCAGTCCTTCTGACATCTGCAGAGTGAACGTAAGTAAATGAATGAAACTCTGAGTTGATTCGCTACCAAATTTGACTGTCTTAGGCTCTCGTGTCAGCAACTTGCAGCTATATGTGAAAAAGACCAAAATATGAATAAGTGACAGTGAAACCCAAGCCTCGACTGTCCTACACAGAAAAGAATTTTTAAAAAGGAAAAAAAAAAAAGAGGAAAAAATGAGCAGATTAGGCATTAAGTTTGGCAGGCAAATGGGTATAATAACAGTGAAGGTTTGAGGGAATGAGGTAGGTCTTAATGCAGCTGCTTGGCCTAAAGGTGCTTCCCGTGACGGAGGTTCGAGTCTCGACTGTATTTCAGGATGACGCACCTCCCCACATGCTTGTCAGAGAATTTTATATTGTGGGCGATGTTAATTGTACAGGCAGAGGAGTACAGTAATGTGGACCTTGTTGTTACAGCCTTCTACTGTTCCTGCACCTGCTGGTGCCGCTATTACTCTTGCTATTGAAGCTCCTGTTGATGTTTCAGCCTGTACTGTTACTCCTGCTAGTAGCACGTACCGCTGCTGCAGGTTGCGCTGTTACTCCTGCTAGTAGCACGTACCGCTGCTTTAAGTTGTGCTACTCCTGCTAGTAGCACTCTAGCACGTACTGCTGCTACAAGGTGTGCTGCTACTCCTGCTAGTAGTACTCTACGACATTGTTGCTGCAGGTTGTGTTGTTACTCCTGCTAGTGGCACTCTAGCACGTACTGCTGCTGCAGGTAATACCGTTACTACTGCACCTACTACTATTCCTCCCCTGGCACAATCAACATGCCAGAGCTCTCAGGCAGCGCGTCAATATTCATTAGCGTAGTGTCCCCTCAGTCTCAAGCAAATAGAAATTCCATTGATTCATTCTTTTATTAAAATTTCCTGATAACTATGTAATTATTTTATTCTTTCAGCTTCAAGAAAAAATATTTCAAATGCATTTAATGCAAAATCATTTTTACATATTTCTCCATGCAGTAATAAATTTTATCTGTCAGAATTGTTTTACACAGAAAAACATGTATGGGAAAAAGTGGAAGGTCCCAAAAAATGTTTTAAGGATAACTGAAAAAAAAGTATTGAGTATTATCCAAATTTATCGAGTAATATCGCAGAGGGTAATGCAATAGCTGCCTACCACCAGATCCCAATGGCTTACTTCGCTAATTACCATTCATCACATACATCATATGATTAGGCGAAATTACAGGAGTAAATCACGATTAGGGCGTAATAAAAGTTCATTATGGCTTTTTCTAATACTCGTAAGATTACTTAGTGCGCTCTAATTTAAATTAGCTTTGTATTTGCATAATACGGGAGGCTAGCTTAGCTAGAGTGATGGCCCGGCAACCCTGAGGCTGAGGGTTCATTATTGCTGATGCTACTCTTTTTAGCTTAGTTTCTCCTTACCTCTTAGCTTTTTCTGACCTTCTTAGCTTATCTGCGTTAAGTTTAGCGTATCTAATTGCGTTAGTTTAGCTTTAACTGATAGGTTAGCTTAACAAACTGTGTTAGCTTACCACCGCCCCTTAGCTTACAATTCCCCTTCCTCTTAGCTTACAATTACCCCTTCATCTTAGCTTACAATTACCCCTTCATCTCAGCTTACAATTACCCCTTCACCTTAGCTTACAATCCTCCCTCATTTTAACTTACCCTTCACCCTTTGCTTCGCTTCATTTCGGAGCTGTGAGAATTTAGCTGAGGGAGAAATAAAGCTATTCTAAAAGCTTCAGATGAGAGAGAAGAGCCTCAGAGGAGACATGATTACAATGTACAAGATACATGCTTTGATGGTTATTATTAATATTATTACGTTGTTATTATTATTATTATTATTATTATTATTATTATTATTATTATTATTATTATTATTATTAAACACTATTATTGCACACAAAAACTCACACATACACACAAACACAAACACACACACACACACACACACACACACACACACACACACACACACACACACACACACACACACACACACACTGGAGTATGCAGCACCAGTTTGGAACCCACACCTAGCCAAGCACGTGAAGAAGCTCGAGAAAGTGCAAAGGTTTGCAACAAGACTAGTCCCGGAGCTAAGGGGTATGTCCTACGAGGAGAGGTTAAGGGAAATCGACCTGACGACACTGGAGGACAGGAGAGATAGGGGGGACATGATAACAACATATAAAATACTGAGAGGAATTGACAAAGTGGACAGAGACAGAATGCTCCAGAGATGGGACACAGTAACAAGGGGACACAGTTGGAAGTTGAAGACTCAGATGAATCAGAGAGATGTTAGGAAGTATTTCTTCAGTCACAGAGTGGTCGGGAAGTGGAATAGTTTGGGAAGTGATGTAGTGGAGGCAGGTTCCATACATAGCTTTAAGCAGAGGTATGATAAAGCTCATGGCGCAGGGAGAGTGACCCAGTAGCGGCCAGTGAAGAGGCGGGGCCAGGAGCTATGAATCGACCCCTGCAACCACAACTAGGTGAGTACACGCACACAAACACACACACACACACAAACACACACACACAACCAAACACACACAAACACAAACAAACACACACGCAAACATACACACACACAAACACACACACACACACAAACATACACACACACACAAACACACACACAAACACACAAACATACACACACACAAACACACACACACACAAACAAACAAACACACACATACAAACACACACACACAAACAAACACACACACAAACAAACACACACACACAAACAAACACACACAAACAAACACACACACACACAAACACACACACACAAACACACACACACACTCAACCTATTTTAACTTTTAAAACAAATTGTGTTTTATTTGTTTTTCGTTGTACAGACAGCAGCTGGGAGTATAAACACTTGCAGTGTTTGTTCCGCCCCCTCCCCTCCCCCTCCCCCTTCCCCACACATCAGCGGTTTTAATATACGAGAGACTTGTAAATGTGTTTCCCAGCCGCCGCCTCTAACTGAGTTATGGTGTAGCCTGTTTCTTCTGATGAGCAAGGTCCTTCCAGAGTCACTGATGTTGAGAAGTGGGGTGTTTAACCTTCCCCCCTCCTCCTCCTCCTCCCCTCCTCCTCCCTCCTCCTCCTCCTCCTCCTCCTCCTCCCTCCTCCTCCTCCTCCTCCTCCCCTCCTCCTCCTCCTCCTCCTCCTCCTCCTCCCTCCTCCTCCCCTTCTCCTCCTCCTCCCTCCTCCTCCTTACACTGGTACTGAGTTTCTAACACTGGTACTGATCTTCTAACACTGGTACTGATCTTCTAACACTGGTACTGATCTTCTAACACTGGTACTGATCTTCTAACACTGGTACTGATCTTCTAACACTGGTACTGAGTTTCTAACACTGGTACTGAGTTTCTAACACTGGTACTGATCTTCTAACACTGGTACTGAGCTTCTAACACTGGTACTGATCTTCTAACACTGGTACTGAGCTTCTAACACTGGTACTGATCTTCTAACACTGGTGCTGATCTTCTAACACTGGTACTGATCTTCTAACACTGGTACTGATCTTCTAACACTGGTACTGATCTTCTAACGCTGGTACTGAGTTTCTAACACTGATACTGAGCTTCTAACACTGATTCTGAGCTTTTAACACTGGTACTAATCTTCTAACATTGGTACTGAGTTTCTAACACTGGTACTGATCTTCTAACACTGTTACTGAGCTTCTAACACTGGTACTGAGCTTCTAACACTGGTTCTGAGTTTCTAACACTGTTACTGAGCTTCTAACACTGGTACTGAGCTTCTAACACTGGTACTGAGCTTCTAACACTGGTACTGAGCTTCTAACACTGGTACTGAGCTTCTAACACTGGTTCTGAGTTTCTAACACTGATACTGAGCTTCTAACACTGGTACTGACCTTCTAAAACTGGTACTGAGCTTCTAACACTGGTACTGAGTTTCTAACACTGGTACTGAGCTTCTAACACTGGTACTGAGCTTCTAACACTGGTACTGAGCTTCTAACACTGGTACTGAGTTTCTAACACTGGTACTGAGCTTCTAACACTGGTACTGAGCTTCTAACACTGGTACTGAGTTTCTAACACTGGTACTGAGCTTCTAACACTGGTACTGAGCTTTTAACACGGGTACTGAGCTTCTAACACTGGTACTGAGCTTTTAACACTGGTACTGAGCTTCTAACACTGGTACTGAGCTTCTAACACTGGTACTGAGCTTCTAACACTGGTACTGAGTTTCTAACACTGGTACTGAGCTTCTAACACTGGTTTTCAGCTTTTAACACTGGTACTGAGCTTCTAACACTGGTACTGAGCTTTTAACACTGGTACTGAGCTTCTAACACTGGTTTTCAGCTTTTAGCACTGGTACTGAGCTTTTAACACTGGTACTGAGTTTCTAACACTGGTACTGAGCTTCTAACACTGGTACTGAGCTTCTAACACTGGTACTGAGCTTCTAACACTGGTACTGAGTTTCTAGCAGTGGTACTGAGCTTCTAGCAGTGGTACTGAGCTTCTAGCAGTGGTACTGGGCTTCTAACAGTGATACTGAGTTTCTAGCAGTGGTACTGAGTTTCTAGCAGTGGTGCTGAGCTTCTAACAGTGGTACTGAGCTTCTAGCAGTGGTGCTGAGCTTCTAGCAGTGGTACTGAGTTTCTAGCAGTGGTACTGAGCTTCTAGCAGTGGTACTGGGCTTCTAACAGTGATACTGAGTTTCTAGCAGTGGTACTGAGCTTCTAACATTGATACTGAGTTTCTAGCAGTGGTACTGAGCTTCTAGCAGTGGTACTGAGCTTCTAACAGTGATACTGAGCTTCTAGCAGTGGTACTGAGCTTCTAACAGTGGTACAGAGTTTCTAGCAGTGGTACTGAGCTTCTAGCAGTGGTACTGAGCTTCTAACAGTGGTACTGAGCTTCTAACAGTGATACTGAGTTTCTAGCAGTGGTACTGAGCTTCTAGCAGTGGTAATGAGCTTCTAGCAGTGGTACTGAGCTTCTAACAGTGGTACTGAGCTTCTAACAGTGGTACTGAGTTTCTAGCAGTGGTACTGAGCTTCTAGCAGTGGTACTAAGCTTCTAACACCATTATGGACTTTCGACACCCTTAAAAAGCTTCTGACTCCACTATAGAATTTTGATCAGCATACTACTCAGGTGTAGAGATCCAGCCCCTTGACCGTGACCATCAGTAATGGTATAGCTTAGTGACACACACACACACCTTTATCAGGGGGTGGACACGCGTGTGGGTGTTGGGTTTGTGTGTGGGTGTGTTCGTGTGGACTGTGAGTGCAGGCAACGCAGGTGAGTGAGAGTGCACTCACCTATCAATTTACACTCAGCTCCAGGTACTCTCTAAGTGACTCTTGGCGTGATAAATACAACACCATGGTATAAAACACGTAATAATTTGTGATTATACAGTCATACAACCAACGGTTGTATGACTATCTATCTATCTATCTATCTATATATATATATATATATATATATATATATATATATATATATATATATATAGATAGATAGATAGATAGATTGACAGCAAGTATCTGTTTCGTTACACCCAAAAATGTTACTGTCACCCAGGATGTTACTACAGATGTCACACACGATGTTACTACAGATGTCACACACGATGTTACTACAGATGTCACCCAGGATGTTACTACAGATGTCACCCAGGATATTACTACAGATGTCACCCAGGATGTTACAACAGACGTCACCCAGGATGTTACTACAGATGTCACCC
>WNWK01001767.1:132500-155000 GCA_009830355.1 Cherax destructor | reverse complement strand
CCATTCTGACACCTCGTCACGTACCATGACTCGTTGTTGCCTCCCTGTCAGATATTCTCTGATTCATTGCAGTGCCTTTCCTGTTACGTGTGCCTGATCCTCTAGCTTTTGCATTAACCTCTTGTGAGGAACTGTGTCGAACGCCTTCTTGCAGTCCAAGAAAATGCGTCTATCCACCCCTCTCTCTCGTGTGTTACTTCTGTTACCTTGTCATAAAACTCCAGTAGGTTTGTGACACAGGATTTTCCTTCTCAGAAACCGTGCTGGTTGTCGTTTATAAGCTTGTGTCTTTCTAGGTGCTCCACCACTCTCCTCCTGATGATCTTCTCCATGACTTTGCATACTATACACGTCAGTGACACAGGTCTGTAGTTTAATGCCTGTGTCGAACGCCTTCTTGCAGTCCAAAAAATGCAGTCTATCCACCCCTCTCTCTCGTGTCTTACTTCTGTTACCTTGTCATAAAACTCCAGTAGGTTTGTGACACAGGATTTTCCTTCTCAGAAACCGTGCTGGTTGTCGTTTATAAGCTTGTGTCTTTCTAGGTGCTCCACCACTCTCCTCCTGATGATCTTCTCCATGACTTTGCATACTATACACGTCAGTGACACAGGTCTGTAGTTTAATGCCTCGTGTCTGTCTCCTTTCTTAAAAATTGGGACTACATTTGCCATCTTCCACACCTCATGTAGTTGCCCAGTTTCAATGGATGTGTTGAAGATTTTTGTTAGTAGCACACAAAACATCTGTGTGTGTGTACTCACCTAAATGTACTCACCTAATTGTGGTTGCAGGGGTCGAGACTCAGCTCCTGGCCCCCTCTTCGCTGTCCGCTACTGGGTATCTGCTCTCCCTGCTCCATGAGCTTTATCATACCTTGTCTTAAAACTATGTATGGAATTCACTAATATCCTGTGAGTGGGACACACCACACTGTGAGTGGGACACACCACACTGTGAGTGGGACACACCACACTATGGGTGGGACACACCACACTATGAGTGGGACACACCACACTGTGGGTGGGACACACCACACTATGAGTGGGACACACCACACTGTGAGTGGGATACACCACACTGTGGGTGGGACACACCACACTGTGAGTGGGACACACCACACTGTGAGTGGGACACACCACACTGTGGGTGGGACACACTACACTGTGAGTGGGACACCCCACACTGTAGGTGGGACACACCACACTGTGAGTGGGACACATCACAATGTGAAAGGGACACACCACACTGTTGGTGGGACACATCATACTGTGAGTGGGACACCTCACACTGTGTGTGGGGACATAATCACTGCCATGACAGTGCCATGAGAATATAATTACTGCTATGACAGTGCCATAAAAATATAATTACTGCCATGACAGTGCCATAAGAATGCAATTACTACTATGAGAGTGCCATGAGAATATAATTACTACTATGACAGTGCCATGATAATATAATTACTGCCATGACAGTGTCATAAGTATACAATTACAACTATGACAGTGCCATGAAAATATAATACTTGCCATGACAGTGCCATAAGAATGCAATTACTACTATGACAGTGCCATGAGAATATAATTACTGCCATGACAGTGCCATAAGAATACAATTACTACTATGAGAATATATTAACCTCTGCACTGTTTATCAAAATAATGTTTAATAAACGTCTCCTAAGAACATCAGAGTAAACAGGTTATACCACAATATGCAAAACAACTCCCGTGAAAAAAAGTGAAATTCCAAGCGCTTTCGTGATTTTTCACATTTTCAAGGACCTGTAAGAATAATTATAGAAGAGTAAAAGGCTTATAAGGCTGAGATATCGCCTCACATACGCACGTGCTTGTGCGCCTCACCAGTAGCAGTTGTAATATTTTATTTGTCAGCAAACAAGTGTCTGACGACACGAACCAGTGTCACACGATGACCTCATGAGTTGTTAAAAACCCACTGGTTAACACTAACTAACTTTTCACCCCATCATATAAAAAGAAAAACCTAAGGACTCTCCACTGAAGAAGCACTTCCTGCCCACCTCGACAAATCCCCCCATTACACACCTGGTTGCACAACATACCACTGATATCCATCAACCTTCCCTCACTCACTGCTAATGATGCTCACAGCATCAATGCTCCTCACAAATTTACATATCCTCTTTACCTAAAAACACTTTAATATCTTCAGAAATATATATATATATATATATATATATATATATATATAAAATATATATATATATATATATATATATATATAAACAAATAATTTATACGGCGTAATAATTGTGAGTTTGAGACAATGGAAGTAATTCCTTCCTGCCAAAACACAGCAACAGCAGCAGCTGTTAAGATAAGGTGACCACAAAATTCTAATTTGGCTGCAATAAATGATTATCATCCGTCTCGTGGCTTGTATCCTCAGCCACCACGAGACACCAATTATAACACATCTCTTACCCACATCTACCATAACAACATCACGACGGGATACCAACATGTGCACTGCATATGCAACTTTTAACTCTGTAAATTATATATATATATATATATATATATATATATATATATATATATATATATATATATATATATATATATAAAACGTTTTTAAAGTTCTCACATGTGTGTTGGTATTCATGGTTGTTGTTGTTGTTGTAGATTCACTGGTAGTCTCCCGGCCCGAGTCTTTTCCAGATGGTGACCCGGCCTTGGCTCCTTGTCGTGGGAGTCTCTGAGACCTATGTCTACCATGCGAGGAGGTACAAGTACCCTCTCATCGTCTGGGACCAACTGTCCCCAGGCCTAGCCACGTTCCCTGCCCTCACGGGGTTCGTAGGGAGAAGCTAGGCCCATTGTCTGCCATTTTCCACGCCCCAGTGGGACCATGGGAATGGCAGTCTTGCGAGCTGCAGATGGTAGCAAGCTCTGGCTCTGGCACCTACGGGGATGTCTCTCTCCGTTGGTATTCACAGGGATGTGTATGACAGATGTGTGGCAGGTATGTAGCAGGTATGTGACAGGTATGTGGCAGGCATGTGACAGGTATGTGGCAGGTATGTGACAGATGTAATAGATGAATAGGGAGAGTAAGAATAATGAGGCTTACACCCATATAGCTCTTCAGCAGGAGAGACATAATTAAAACGTATTTCCTACGTTATGATCATATCTTCCCTGTTACTATGAGTTCGTCGAGTGTCTCCTGGCAGTCAGTCCCGTCTTAGCGCCTGCACTAGTCTTGTTGTGAACTTTTAACTTTCTTGACTTTCATTATATATGTTCGATCAAGTCTCCAGCCTGGTACTTGCGTGACCGTGCGTGTGTGGTACTTGCGCGACCGTGCGTGTGTGGTACTTGCGCGACCGAGTGTGTGTGGTACTTGTGCGACCGTGCGTGTGTGGTACTTGTGCGACCGTGCGTGGTGGTACTTACTGACCGTGCGTGTGTGGTCTTCGTGATCGTGCGTGTGTGGTACTTCGACGTGCGTGTATGGTGCTTACTGCGTGATCGTGCGTGTGTGGTGCTTCGTGACCGTGCGTGTTGGTACTTGCGGACGTGCGTGTGTGGTCTTGCTGACCGTGCGTGTGTGGTACTTGCGCGACCGAGTGTGTGTGGTACTTGTGCGACCGTGCGTGTGTGGTACTTGTGCGACCGTGCGTGTGTGGTACTTGTGCGACCGTGCGTGTGTGGTACTTACATGACCGTGCGTGTGTGGTACTTGCGTGACGCTGTGTGTCTTCTGACCGTGCGTGTGGGTACTTGCGTGACGTGCGTGTGTGGTGCTTCGTGACCGTGCGTGTGGTACTTGGCTGACCGTGCGTGTGTGGTACTTCGCGACCGTGCGTGTGTGGTACTTGTGCGACCGTGCGTGTGGTCTTGGCGACCGTGCGTGGTGGTACTTGCGGACCGTGCGTGTGTGGTACTTGGGACCGTGCGTGTGTGGTACTTGTGCGACCGTGCGTGGTGGTACTTCGTGACCGTGCGTGTGTGGTACTTGGACCGTGCGTGTGTGGTACTGACCTGTGCTGACCGTGCGTGTGGTACTGGTACCTCGTTGGTACTGTGGACCGTGCGTGTGTGGTACTTAGCGTGACCGTGCGTGTGTGGTACTTACGTCGTGGGACCGTGCGTGTGTGGTACTTTGGACCGTGCGTGTGGTACTTGCGCGACGTGCGTGTGTGGTACTTGCTGGACCGTGCGTGTATTGTGGACTGTGCTGTGATACGTTGACGTGCTGTGGTACTTGTGCGACCGTGCGTGTGTGGTACTTGCGGACCGTGCGTGTGTGTAACCTTGTGAATACGACCGTGCGTGTGGTACTTGCGTGACCGTGCGGTGTGGTACTTGTCGTGACCGTGCGTGTGTGGTACTTGCGCGACCGTGCGTGTGTGGTACTTTGCGTGACCGTGCGTGTTGGTACTTGTGCGACCGTGCGTGTGTGGTACTTCGACCGTGCGTGTGGTACTTGGGACCGTGCGTGTGTGGTACTTGCGGACGTGCGTGTGTGGTACTTGGGACCGTGCGTGTGTGGTACTTGTGGACCGTGCGTGTGTGGTACTTGCTGACCGTGCGTGTGTGGTACTTGTGCGACCGTGCGTGTGTGGTACTTCGACCGTGCGTGTGGTACTTGCGTGATCGTGCGTGTGTGGTCTTGCGTGACGCGTGGTGTGGTACTTGCGTGACCGTGCGTGTGTGGTGCTTCTGACCGTGCGTGTGTGGTACTTGTGGACCGTGCGTGTGTGGTACTTGCGGACCGTGCGTGTGTGGTACTTGCGTGACCGTGCGTGTGTGGTACTTGCGCGACCGTGCGTGTGTGTACTTGGCGACCGTGCGTGTGTGTGTACTTGCGTGACCGTGCGTGTGTGGTACTTGTGTGACCGTGCGTGTGTGTAGGACTTGCTGTGACCGTGCGTGCTGTGGTACTTGTGTGACCGTGCGTGTGTGGTCTTGCGTGACCGTGCGTGTGTGGTACTTGTGTGACCGTGCGTGTGTGGTACTTGCGTGACCGTGCGTGTGTGGTACTTGTGTGACCGTGCGTGTGTGGTACTTGTGTGACCGTGCGTGTGTGGTACTTGTGCGACCGTGCGTGTGTGGTACTTGCGTGACCGTGCGTGTGTGGTACTTGTGTGACCGTGCGTGTGTGGTACTTGCTGTGACCGTGCGTGTGTGGTACTTGCGTGACCGTGCGTGTGTGGTACTTGTGTGACCGTGCGTGTGTGGTACTTGTGCGACCGTGCGTGTGTGGTACTTGCGTGACCGTGCGTGTGTGGTACTTGTGCGACCGTGCGTGTGTGGTGCTTGTGTGACCGTGCGTGTGTGGTACTTGTGTGACCGTGCGTGTGTGGTACTTGTGCGACCGTGCGTGTGTGGTACTTGCGTGACCGTGCGTGTGTGGTACTTGCGTGATCGTGCGTGTGTGGTGCTTTCGTGATCGTGCTTGTGTGGTGCTTGCGTGATCGTGCGTGTGTGGTACTTGTGTGATCGTGCTTGTGTGGTGCTTGCGTGACCGTGCGTGTGTGGTACTTGCGTGACCGTGCGTGTGTGGTACTTGCGTGATCGTGCGTGTGTGGTGCTTGTGCGACCGTGCTTGTGTGGTGCTTGCGTGATCGTGCGTGTGGTCTTGGTGACGTGCTTGTGTGTGCTTGTGACCGTGCGTGTGTGGTACTTGTGCGACCGTGCGTGTGTGGTACTTGCGTGATCGTGCTTGTGTGGTGCTTGCGTGACCGTGCTGTGTGGTCTTGGTGATCGTGCGTGTGTGGTACTTGTGTGACCGTGCGTGTGTGGTACTTGTGTGACCGTGCGTGTGTGGTACTTGCGTGATCGTGCGTGTGTGGTGCTTGCGTGACCGTGCGTGTGTGGTACTTGTGTGATCGTGCGTGTGTGGTGCTTGCGTGATCGTGCGTGTGTGGTACTTGGTGTGACTCGTGCGTGTGTGGTACTTGCGTGATCGTGCGTGTGTGGTACTTGCGTGACCGTGCGTGTGTGGTACTTGTGTGACCGTGCGTGTGTGGTACTTGCGTGACCGTGCGTGTGTGGTACTTGCGTGACGTGCGTGTGTGGTACTTGTGACCGTCGTGTGTGTACTTGCGTGACGTGCGTGTGTGGTACTTGCGTGACCGTGTGGTCTTGCGTGACCGTGCGTGTGTGGTACTTGCGTGACCGTGCGTGTGTGGTACTTGCGCGACCGTGCGTGTGTGGTACTTGCGTGATCGTGCGTGTGTGGTACTTGTGTGATCGTGCGTGTGTGGTACTTGCGTGATCGTGCGTGTGTGGTACTTGTGTGATCGTGCGTGTGTGTACAACTGTGGTTTAGCTTGTAAATTTAATGAGTCACTCTACAAGACAGCCAAGTCATGCAGGACCTCAGAACGTGAGAGGAATATACTTGTTGACAAGACAGTGCGTTTCAGACGCACCTTCCAGACTTGGCTTAGTTGACAAGCATCACCTGTGCTAAAAAAAATCGAACCTCACATTAATGTTTATTTTTTTATAAGTCTGCAAGAATGAAAGGCCAGGAAAAAAACATATTTCTGTAGGGGTTGTCTGTGAGGCCTGGTCACAGACCGGGCCGCGGGGGCGTTGACCCCCGGAACCCTCTCCAGGAAGGTCATTAAGGCTGCAGGAATCCCGTACAGCACCAGCCAAGGATACCTAAAACAATGATTAGAGTAAACTCAGAGTGTATACACTTCACAGTGAGTATACACAGAGATATACACCTCATTGTATATACTCAGCGATACACACCTCTAGGAGTGTATACAAAGAGAAGATTAAGAAGAAGAAGAATCCAAGAAAGCCATGCAGTGTGGCTTATTTCCACCTGAGTCCATCCTATCGTCTTCCAGGATGCGACCCACAGCACTCTATTGTCTTGTTTATTTTCCACCAACACTGGCAATCGAACCAGGGTCCTTTCTGTCGTCATCTGAAGGTCCTGCTCCTGAACTACGAGTCAAGTCTTCAAGCAAAGATGATCAGAAAGCAACAGACAAGAGTTGCCCTGTGGTGTCCGTCCAGAGGACGGCCTAGATGCGCTCTTACACGGGCGGCCATTACTCGGTCTTGTTACCCGACCGTATCGAAAAGGTTCGTTTGTGTGTCCGTGCGATACACCGCTTCTTGCACCCCATCCATGGTTTTTACCCTGACGGATAGTGGCCACGATTAATGTTAACCATCCTCAAGTACCGTCCCACGGCCCAGGAAAGTACAAACGGTGCGATTAAACCCGCCGGACACCGAAGTTACAGGCCAACCCTAGTGAGCATAACCCTGGGTTCAGTGACCACTAGGAGCACCTCAACCACCGAGGTATTAAAGACGGACACAGAGCCCAACCCGCGAGCCTGGACATCCAGCGCGATTTACGATCCTTCAGAGGGCTTCCGACCAGCCCCGGTGACATAAACCTCGCTGTAATAACTGTCATTTCAATTTGTACTGTTTGTTTTTATTGATTCCAAACTGCCATTGAGTCGGCAATTTATACACAGGAGATGGTAGTTGAGGCGTGGTTAGTTAGGTTGGGGTGGACCAACCTCCCCTCCTAACCCCATTTCCCCTACCCTCTGCCTTCCCTCCCTCCCCGTGTAAAGATCACACCTTGTATAAGATTCAAGAACTCTCTGTGTATTGGTCGGGGTTTAAACGAGGTTTAAAATGGAGTGGATTAGATGAGCTGGTCTGAGTGATAGTGACTAGGACTCGTTGACTTATGTAAGTTTACCGCTTATTATTTAATATAATAATAATAATAATAGCAATAATAATAATAATAATAATAATAATAATAATAATAACATAGCTGGATAAAGGAGTACACATAGCAACATTGTCTCAGTTAAATCCTGTCTGCCTCCAGACATCACTAATGACAACCTTGCTTGTCAGAAAGAAAAAATTATACCTATATTAGGTATCCCCGAAGAGGGATATACAGTCAACCTCTTTAAGGTATCCAGAGGTTACTTGTAAGAATGTTGAACACTGCTGTGTCTTGTAAGAATGTTGAACACTGGTGTGTCTTGTAAGAATGTTGAACACTGGTGTGTCTTGTAAGAATGTTGAACACTGCTGTGTCTTGTAAGAATGTTGAACACTGGTGTGTCTTGTAAGAATGTTGAACACTGTGTGTGTATTGCCTGAAGAATGTTGAACACTGGGGTGTCTTGTAAGAATGTTGAACACTGGTGTGTCTTGTAAGAATGTTGAACACTGCTGTGTCTTGTAAGAATGTTGAACACTGCTGTGTCTTGTAAGAATGTTGAACACTGGGGTGTCTTGTAAGAATGTTGAACTCTGGAGTGTCTTGTAAGAATGTTGAACACTGGGGTGTCTTGTAAGAATGTTGAACACTGGAGTGTCTTGTAAGAATGTTGAACACTGGAGTGTCTTGTAAGAATGTTGAACTATTGAGTGTCTTGTAAGAATGTTGAACTCTTGAGTGTCTTGTAAGAATGTTGAACTCTGGAGTGTCTTGTAAGAATGTTGAACTCTGGAGTGTCTTGTAAGAATGTTGAACTCTGGAGTGTCTTGTAAGAATGTTGAACACTGGAGTGTCTTGTAAGAATGTTGAACTCTGGAGTGTCTTGTAAGAATGTTGAACTCTGGAGTGTCTTGTAAGAATGTTGAACTCTGGAGTGTTTTGTAAGAATGTTGAACACTGATGTGTCTTGTAAGAATGTTGAACACTGGAGTGTCTTGTAAGAATATTGAACACTGGAGTGTCTTGTAAGAATGTTGAACACTGGTGTGTCTTGTAAGAATGTTGAACACTGGAGTGTCTTGTAAGAATGTTGAACACTGGAGTGTCTTGTAAGAATGTTGAACACTGGAGTGTCTTGTAAGAATGTTGAACACTGGAGTGTCTTGTAAGAATGTTGAACACTGGAGTGTCTTGTAAGAATGTTGAACACTGGAGTGTCTTGTAAGAATGTTGAACACTGGAGTGTCTTGTAAGAATGTTGAACACTGGAGTGTCTTGTAAGAATGTTGAACACTGGAGTGTCTTGTAAGAATGTTGAACACTGGAGTGTCTTGTAAGAATGTTGAACACTGATGTGTCTTGTAAGAATGTTGAACACTGGAGTGTCTTGTAAGAATATTGAACACTGGTGTGTCTTGTAAGAATGTTGAACACTGGGGTGTCTTGTAAGAATGTTGAACACTGGTGTGTCTTGTAAGAATGTTGAACACTGGTGTGTCTTGGAAATTGGAATATTACTCTCCATGTGATAACTTACAACAGATTTATTCAACACTAATATTTAACCGCACTCTGCACTATGCCTTTCGCGTGCATTAAGGTAGAGTGGGCTGAGGTTATGGAATCCAGGGAGACCTTTCTCGGGGCCGCGCAGTGACCGAAATGCATCTATTTTTTTTTTCATCGTTAAAGCGATTGATGGGGGTATCATCCAGGGCGATTATACACTTGTACGTTATAGAGGTTTAATGCGCCCTGGATGTCATTACTCAAGGCTGAGTATGACTGGCGGTCATGTTAATGAGTCATACGTTAGTTGAAACGTGCACTAAACAACGAATGGGGATTAAAGGTGCGTTAGTAAATATACTGACAACGAGTAGAGGTTTATACACACACACACGCGTGGCCAGGAGCTATGAATCGACCTCCACAACCACAACTAGGCGAGTACACACACACACACATAACTGGTCAATTAAGTCCTTTCTGAAATTTTCTCTTATACGTTTAAAGATATGTATACCTTTTCATTTAAGTTAATGTAAAAATTAATAATTTTGTACCAAAAGAACCATAGAAAACTTACCTAACCTTATTATAACAAGCGCAATTTAATTTAGCCTAATCCAACTAAATATATTTTAGATAAGTTTACAATAATTTAATAATAAACACAATGAAATATATTCTTTTTTGCGAAATTATTGCATACACAAATTTCCGCTTGCCCTATTCGGCAAGAAGAGCGTTGTTATTTAAGAAAAAATAGCAAGTTTTACCTATTCGACACGACATTATATATTTGCGATATTTGCATAATATATGTATGTGTGTGTGTGTGTTAGTTACCATTTTGTCCTAGGCACATGTCGATTAGACACTAGGCCTGTTGTATGTATGTCATCGGTGTGTGTGTGTGTACTCACCTAATTGTGGTTGCAGGGGTCGAGACTCAGCTCCTGGCCCCGCCTTTGCACTGTCCGCTACTGGGTCTCTGCTCTCCCTGCTCCGTGAGCTTTATCATACCTTGTCTTAAAACTATGTATGGTTCCCGCCTCCACTGTGTGTGTGTGTGTGTGTGTGTGTGTGTGTGTGCGTGTGTGTGTGTGTGTTGTGTGTGTGTGCGTGTGTGTGTGTGTGTGTGTGTGTGTGTGTGTGTGTGTGTGTGTGGTGTGTGTGTGTGTGTGTGTGTGTGTGGTGTGTGTGTGTGCGTGTGTGTGTGGGGCGTGTGTTGTGTGTGTGTGTGTGTGTGTCGTGTGTGCTGTGTGTGTTTGGGGGTGTGTGTGTGTGCTTGGGGTGTGCGTGTGTGGGGTGTGTGTGCGCTAGAAAACTAGATCGACTACACTGAGGGCAAACTATTATAACTTGGCGATACTAAACTCTACACTGGAAACTGGTGCTTTCTCGACTAGATTCCTTCCAAAATTGCCTCCGCGACAATGGGCAAATTACCCGACCTCCTCTGCCTCCCCTCCTAGACTACCTGCATGGATAATTCACCCTCAATTATCCATGGTATGAAAAATGCTGAGAATATAATTTAAAATCTGAATTGTGATATTCTTTGTGAGGTAAAGAAAATGGAGATTTAAATACAAAATATACACCTCATGACTTGACATTGTATATATACACAGAGAAGTTTATATTTGTCGGTGTATATACACTGAGAGGTGAATGTCTAATTGTATATACACAGGTAGGTGTATATTTCTAAGTGTATATATGCTGATAATATATTTTAATCGCTATTTTAGGTATCAAATTATGACAGCCTTGATAGACTCTCGTATAGTTGATAGACTTTAAACATATGACTAATTAAGGTAACTGCGGTAAGCCTACTGATCCATGCTAGGCAGGACCAGTAGGCCTACCAACCATTCTCACACTCATCCAGTGGATGGACTCACTAAGGACAGTCCTTCAACCCGTGGATGGACTCACTAAGGACAGTCCTTCAGTGGATGACTCACTAGACAGTCCTCGTGATGGACTCACTAAGGACAGTCCTTCAACCCGTGGATGGACTCACTAAGGACAGTCTCTCATGAAATAGATGAACTCACCAAGACAAATGACTCACGTACTCAACGGACGGTACTCATTCAGTGGTGCTGAATATTCATGAGTAGACACGGGGCAAAGGGTCATGAATCTTGGTAATTTAGAAGTGGCCAACTTCCAAAATTGTTTAAGCTCTTCCAGGAAATAATGTATGTTAATTAAACCAAGATCATGCGTGTTGCTCCTCTCAGTTTAATAACACACAAGACCAATGGTGTATAATGCCGAGGAGTTCATCAGTCAGACACATGCGCGATACCTGGGTACCTTTATTTTTGCAGATTGTTGAAGATGAGGTAATCAGTCCCTCGGTGTTGCAGAATTGTATACAGAAAACAGTAGATGAGGTTTACCTGCCTGGAGTCTACCTGGAGGGTATTCCGGAGGGTATCCCCGCGGCCAGGTCCATGACCAGGCCTCCCGGTGGATCAGGGCCTGGTCAACCAGGCTGTTACTGCTGGCCGCACGTAGTCTAACGTGCGAACCGGCTGATCCGGTATCCGTCCAGCTCCCTCTTGAAGGGAACCTCAGTCTTGCAGAGTTGTATGCAGAATGAAAGTGGGTAAAGCAGCTGGTGTAGATGGAATCAAGGCAGAAATGTTAACAGCAGGTGGGGATATAGTTTTGAAGTGGTTGGTGCTTTGAAAGAGGGGAAAGGCGCCTTGGGATTGGCAGAGAGAGAGAGAGCGTAATAATTATAGGGGACTGAGCATAACAGGTAAAGCATATGGTAGTTATTATAGTTTACATAGCACTGTCAGTCTCTGTCTAGCTTCCAGCTGATCCAACTCTCCCACAGCTGTGTGTGTGTACTCACCTAGTTGTACTCACCTAGTTGTGGTTGCAGGGGTCAAGTCATAGCTCCTGGCCTGCCTCTTCACTGGCCGCTACTGGGTCACTCTCCCTTCGCCATGAGCTTTATCATACCTCTTCTTGAAGCTATGAATGGATCCTGCCTCCACTACATCGCTTCCCAAGCTATTCCACTTCCTGACAACTCTGTGACTGAAGAAATACTTCCTAACATCCCTGTGATTCAACTGAGTCTTCAACTTCCAACTGTGTCCCCTTGTTGCTGTGTCCCATCTCTGGAACATTCTGTCTCTGTCCACCTTGTCAATTCCTCTCAGTATTTTATATGTCGTTATCATGTCCTCCCTATCTCTCCTGTCCTCCAGTGTCGTCAGGTCGATTTCCCTTAACCTCTCCTCGTAGGACATACCCCTGTGTGTGTGTGTGTGTGTGTGTGTGCCTCCCTCATCAAAATGTAATATTAGAAACTTCAAGCAAAGCTCAGTGCAACAAATTTTTGAGTGGCACTGTTGGTGAAGCGGGAGTTGAAGATAGGAGGGAGAGAGGTGAAGATAGGAGGGAGAGAGGTGAAGATAGGAGGGAGAGAGGTGAAGATAGGAGGGAGAGAGGTGAAGATAGGAGGGAGAGAGGTGAAGATAGGAGGGAGAGAGGTGAAGATAGGAGGGAGAGAGGTGGAGATAGGAGGGAGAGAGGTGGAGATAGGAGGGAGAGAGGTGGAGATAGGAGGGAGAGAGGTGGAGATAGGAGGGAGAGAGGTGAAGATAGGAGGGAGAGAGGTGAAGATAGGAGGGAGGGAGTTGAAGATAGGAGGGAGGGAGTGAAGATAGGAGGGAGGGAGTGAAGATAGGAGGGAGAGAGGTGAAGATAGGAGGGAGAGAGGTGGAGATAGGAGGGAGAGAGGTGAAGATAGGAGGGAGAGAGGTGGAGATAGGAGGGAGAGAGGTGGAGATAGGAGGGAGAGAGGTGAAGATAGGAAGGAGAGAGGTGAAGATAGGAGGGAGAGAGGTGAAGATAGGAGGGAGAGAGGTGAAGATAGGAGGGAGAGAGGTGAAGATAGGAGGGAGAGAGGTGAAGATAGGAGGGAGAGAGGTGGAGATAGGAGGGAGAGAGGTGGAGATAGGAGGGAGAGAGGTGGATATAGGAGGGAGAGAGGTGGAGATAGGAGGGAGAGAGGTGAAATAGGAGGGGAGGTGAAGATAGGAGGGAGGTGAAGATAGGAGGGAGGGATGTGAAGATAGGAGGGAGAGAGGTGAAGATAGGAGGGAGAGAGGTGAAGATAGGAGGGAGAGAGGTGAAGATAGGAGGGAGAGAGGTGAAGATAGGAGGGAGAGAGGTGAAGATAGGAGGGAGAGAGGTGAAGATAGGAGGGAGAGAGGTGAAGATAGGAGGGAGAGAGGTGAAGATAGGAAGGAGAGAGGTGAAGATAGGAGGGAGAGAGTGAAGATAGGAGGGAGAGAGGTGAAGATAGGAGGGAGAGAGGTGAAGATAGGAGGGAGAGAGGTGAAGATAGGAGGGAGAGAGGTGAAGATAGGAGGGAGAGAGGTGAAATAGGAGGGAGGAGGTGAAGATAGGAGGGAGGTGAAGATAGGAGGGAGGAGTGAAGATAGGAGGGAGAGGAGGTGAAGATAGGAGGGAGAGAGGTGAAGATAGGAGGAGAGAGGTGAAGATAGGAGGGAGGGAGGTGAAGATAGGAGGGAGATGAAGATAGGAGGGAGAGAGGTGAAGATAGGAGGGAGGGAGGTGAAGATAGGAGGGAGGGAGGTGAAGATAGGAGGGAGAGAGGTGAAGATAGGAGGGAGAGAGGTGAAGATAGGAGGGAGAGAGAGAGAGCGAACAAGGATGGAAGGAAGGGTCATTCCCTGAGACACATACATCAAATATTTTGAATCCCATTGAAGGGATTCAGTTCCATGTATCCTTCATATATCCCTCATGTATACCTCAGGTATAACTATTCACTGCACGCAGGATATTCAACAGGTATATCATCAGTCATAAACAGACATCTTCAGTTCTGTTTACAAGTCTAAACAGCAGACAGTACACCAGAGTGATGATAAACATCACTTTAACATTGACATGTGGGGGTGAACATGAGGGTGAACATGAGGGGTGAACATGAGGGGTGAACCTGAGGGGTGAACCTGAGGGGTGAACCTGAGGGGTGAACATGAGGGGTGAACATGAGGGGTGAACATGAGGGGTGAACATGAGGGGTGAACATGAGGGGTGAACATGAGGGGTGAACATGAGGGGTGAACATGAGGGGTGAACATGAGGGGTGAACATAAGCTGGGTGAATGTAAACTGCAACACACATTATATATATATTATGTGTGTGTGTGTGTACTCACCTAATTGTAGTTGCAGGGGTCGAGACTCAGCTCCTGGCCCCGCCTCTTCGCTGTCCGATACTGGGTCTCTGCTTCCCTGCTCCATGAGCTTTATCATACCTTGTCTTAAAACTATGTATGGTTCCCGCCTCCACTATATCGTTCGCTAGACTATTCCACTTCCTAACTACTCTATGGCTGAAGAAGTATGTGTAGGTTTATTGCTCAGTCCTGGTTCAATCTTAAGCCAAGATGAATCAAGGCTCAGCTCCTCCTTAAGAAAATTACAAAAATGGAAAAGATAAATAATAACAACGAAGATAAGCACTTTATTTAATGGAATGTTTTATGAAAAATAGTAAATACTTAAACATGAATCTCAAATCCTGTCTTGAAGAAAATGAAAAATGAAATAGATAAATAAAACTGAATTCAAAGCTAATTTATACAGATGGAAGTTGGTAGTTGAACGTGTCGATGTTCTTGACACGGAAGCTCTGAATTGTTAGGACCGCAGCATCAAACAGGCTAGAATGAAATATTTCTGGCCTAAGATGGCAGCGGAAATTGCCAAGTATGTACACCAGTGTGTCGTTTGCTTACAACACAAGGGTACTGTCTCGGGTCCCAATCCCATTCTGAAGTATCCCATTACAAAGAGCCCTGGGAGAGAACTTCTGTCGACCTGTTGACGAATTTTTCGACCTCGGAGAAGGGTTGTTCCTTGTTTTTCTGAACTCCTTGCTGTTGATGGATCGACGTATGTTTCCCCGGCTACACGATTGACGTAGGTTTCCAAAACCAAGTGGGAAACTAAGAAGTTATTCACACCAGGGAATAAGGTGTCGTCCCCTTGTGACTAACAGTTGCCTGGGTTTTGGTTCTAGTTGAACCACAGTTGAAGACTAAAGGTTTGAAGTGACGTCTCGTGGCACCACTGGGCTTTATTCCGTCAGAACCTACTCGGCTTTGTGCCAGATGACCCTAGCTGACCCAGAAGGCTGTAATAAAATAGAAAAACAATTACTCACCACTCTAATAAACACTCTCATGGAAGGCATAAGTTTTAAAAGATATGGTGAGAGACTTAAACAAATTACTTTAAGGGAAGGCAAGGCAGAGCATAAATAAGTCACTAGAATAAACCTAAGAGTGAAGCTCTTAAATAACATAAATTAAGATAGGAGCAGCTGTGAGTACTTACAGTAGTGTTGGGAGTGGCTGGTCAAGTGACAATTCCCGTGGCCGGAGCCTGGCACTTCACCTCTCACCGGGTGGAAAGAGGAGGGGGAATAGCAGGAGCTAGACACTCACCCTACCTTAACAAGCAGACTACCACACAAACTATCACCATACAGACATTCATACTTTCATTATTCCTATCTATGGACTTTTCCTCTAATATATATATATATATATATATATATATATATATATATATATATATATATATATATATATATATATATATATATATATATATATATATATATATATATATATATATATATATATATATATATATATATTATATATATATATATATATATATATATATATATATATATATATATATATATATATATATATATATATATATATCTTTCTTCTTTCAACACGTCGGCCATTTCCCACCAACAGGGCAGGGTGGCCCACCAAGGCAGGGTGGCCCACCAAGGCAGGGTGGCCCACCAAGGCAGGGTGGCTCAAAAGGAAAAACGAAAGTTTCTCCTTTTACATTTAGTAATATATACAGGAGAAGGGGTTACTAACCCCTTGCTCCCGGCATTTTAGTTGCCTCTTACGACACGCATGGCTTACAGAGGAAGAATTCTGTTCCACTTCCCCATGGAGAGAGGAAATTAGAACAAGAACTAGTAAGAAAATAGAAGAAAACCCAGAGGGGTGTGTATATATATGCTTGTACATGAATGTGTAGTGTGACCTAAGTGTAAGTAGAAGTAGGAAGATGTACCTGAAATCTTGCATGTTTATGAGACAGAAAAAAAGACACCAGCAATCCTACCATCATGTAAAACAATTACAGGCTTTCGTTTTACACTCACTTGGCAGGACGGTAGTACCTCCCTGGGTGGTTGCTGACTACCAACCTACTACCTAGGATATATACATATATATATATATATATATATATATATATATATATATATATATATATATATATATATATTATATATACTCACCAACATCATGTTTCCACCAACACCACCACAACCACCAACACCACCACAACCACCAACACCACCACAACCACCAACATCACCAAAACCACCACCATAGCAACACACTCCTGGGTGCCTAGCCACAGTACTACGGATTACAGAAGGTGCAGGAGATTGCCGACTACGGTGCCACAAGTACAGGTGGTGTTGGTGCTACAGGTACAAGTGCTGCTGCTACAAGTACAAATGATGGTGCTACAAGTGCTAGTGCTGCTGCTACAAGTACAAATGATGGTGCTACAAGTGCTGGTGCTACAAGTGCTGGTGCTACAACTGCTAGTGCTACAAGTGCTGGTGCTACAAGTGCTGGTGTTACAATTGTTGGTGCTACAAGTGCTAGTGCTACAAGTACTGGTGCTACAAATGCTAGTGCTGCAAGTGCTGGTGCTACAACTGCTAGTGCTACAAGTGCTGGTGCTACAACTGCTAGTGCTACAAGTGCTGGTGCACAAGCTGGTGTTACAATTGTTGGTGCACAAGTGCTAGTGCTACAAGACTGGTGCTACAAATGCAGTGCTGCAAGTGCTGGTGCTGCAATGCTGGTGCCAAGGCTGGTGCACAAGTGCTAGGCTCGGCTGGTGCACAGGCTAGTGCACAAGTGCTGGTGCTACAAGTTCTAGTGCTACAATTGCTGGTGTTACAAGTGCTAATGCTACATGTGCTGGCGCAACAAGTGCTGGTGCTACAAGTGCTAGTGCTACAAGTTGTGCTACAAGTGTTGGTGCTACAAGTGCTGGTGCTACAACTGCTAGTGCTACAAGTGCTGGTGCTACAAGTGCTGGTGTTACAATTGTTGGTGCTACAAGTGCTAGTGCTACAAGTACTGGTGCTACAAATGCTAGTGCTGCAAGTGCTGGTGCTGCAATTGCTGGTGCTACAAGTGCTGGTGCTACAAGTGCTAGTGCTACAAGTGCTGGTGCTACAAGTGCTAGTGCTACAAGTGCTGGTGCTACAAGTTCTAGTGCTACAATTGCTGGTGTTACAAGTGCTAATGCTACATGTGCTGGCGCAACAAGTGCTGGTGCTACAAGTGCTAGTGCTACAAGTGCTAGTGCTACAAGTGTTGGTGCTACAAGTGCTGGTGCTTCAAGTGCTGGTGCTACAAGTGCTGGTGCTACAAGTGCTGGTGCTGCAAGTGTTGGTGCTACAAGTGCTAGTGCTTCAAGTGTTGGTGCTACAAGTGTTGGTGCTACAAGTGTTGGTGCAACAAGTGCTGGTGCTACAAGTGCTGGTGCTACAAGTGCTGGTGCTACAAGTGCTGTGCTACAAGTGCTGGTGCTACAAGTGTTGGTGCTACAAGTGCTAGTGCTACAAGTGTTGGTGCTACAAGTGTTGGTGCTACAAGTGTTGGTGCTACAAGTGCTGGTGCTACAAGTGCTAGTGCTACAAGTGCTAGTGCTACAAGTGTTGGTGCTACAAGTGCTGGTGCTTCAAGTGCTGGTGCTACAAGTGCTAGTGCTTCAGGTGTTGGTGCTACAAGTGTTGGTGCTACAATTGTTGTGCTACAAGTGCTGGCGCTACAACTGCTGGTGCTACAAGTGCTGGTGCTACAAGTGCTGGTGCTACAAGTGCTAGTGCTACAAGTCTTGGTGCTACAAGTGCTAGTGCTACAAGTGTTGGTGCTACAAGTGTTGGTGCTACAAGTGTTGGTGCTACAAGTGTTGGTGCTACAAGTGCTGGTGCTACAAGTGCTGGTGCTACAAGTGCTGGCGCTACAAGTGCTGGTGCTACAAGTGCTGGTGCTACAAGTGCTAGTGCTACAAGTGTTGGTGCTACAAGTGTTGGTGCTACAAGTGCTGGTGCTACAAGTGCTGGTGCTACAAGTGTTGGTGATACAAGTGCTGGTGCTACAAGTGTTGGTGCTACAAGTGCTGGTGCTACAAGTGCTGGTGCTACAAGTGCTGGTGCTACAAGTGTTGGTGCTACAAGTGCTAGTGCTACAAGTGTTGGTGCTACAAGTGTTGGTGCTACAAGTGTTGGTGATACAAGTGCTGGTGCTACAAGTGTTGGTGCTACAAGTGCTGGTGCTACAAGTGCTGGTGCTACAAGTGCTGGTGCTACAAGTGTTGGTGCTACAAGTGCTAGTGCTACAAGTGTTGGTGCTACAAGTGTTGGTGCTACAAGTGTTGGTGCTACAAGTGCTGGTGCTACAAGTGCTGGTGCTACAAGTGCTAGTGCTACAAGTGTTGGTGCTACAAGTGTTGGTGCTACAAGTGCTGGTGCTACAAGTGCTGGTGCTACAAGTCCTGGTGCTACAAGTGCTAGTGCTTCAAGTGTTAGTGCTACAAGTGCTGGTGCTACAAGTGCTGGCGCTACAAGTGCTGGTGCTACAAGTGCTGGTGCTACAAGTGCTGGTGCTACAAGTGCTAGTGCTACAAGTGCTAGTGCTACAAGTGTTGGTGCTACAAGTGTTGGTGCTACAAGTGCTGGTGCTACAAGTGCTGGCGCTACAAGTGCTGGTGCTACAAGTGCTGGTGCTACAAGTGCTAGTGCTACAAGTGTTGGTGCTACAAGTGCTGGTGCTACAAGTGCTGGTGCTACAAGTGCTGGTGCTACAAGTGCTGGTGCTACAAGTGCTGGTGCTACAAGTGCTGGTGCTACAAGTGCTAGTGCTACAAGTGTTGGTTCTACAAGTGTTGGTGCTACAAGTGCTGGTGCTACAAGTGCTGGCGCTACAAGTGCTGGTGCTACAAGTGCTGGTGCTACAAGTGCTAGTGCTACAAGTGTTGGTGCTACAAGTGCTGGCGCTACAACCATCGCTAGTCAATAACACTTTCCTCACACCTCCACCTTCAATTATTCTATGAAAGCTTGACTGTCTAGCAATTACCCATGTCATGGGGAGGTAGTGACGAGTGCCAAGAATGGGGAGAGGGGGCGATGGAGGAGGAGAGGTGGAGGAGAAGTGAAGAAGAGAATAGAGGAAGAAGATGAGGATAGAAAGAGGAGGAAGAGGGATGGGAGGAATCCCCATTATCAATTACAGATTATTCTTAGCAGATGGGGGAGAGGGAGAAAGTGGTGGGGAGAAAGTGGTGGGGAGAAAGTGGTGGAGTAGAAAGTGATGGGGTAAAAAGTGGTGGGGTAGAAAGTGGTTTGGGAGAAAGTGGTATGGTAGAAAGTAGTGGGGAGAAAGTGATGGGGGAGAAAGTGGTATGGTAGAAAGTGGTGGAGGAGAAAGTGGTATGGTAGAAAGTGGTGGGATAAGAAAGTGATGGGGAGAAAGTGGTGGGAGAGAAAGTAGTATGGTAGAAAGTGGTGGGGGAGAAAGTGGAATGGTAGAAAGTGGTGGGGAGAAAGTGGTGGGAGAGAAAGTTTCATGGTAGAAAGTGGTATGGTAGAAAGTGGTATGGCAGAAAGTGGTGGGGAGAAAGTTGTGGGGAAGAAAGTGGTGGGACAGAAAGTGGTTGGGAAGAAAGTAATGGGGAGAAAGTGGTGGGGGGAGAAGTGATATATTATTTCCCTGCACTGACTATTCGCATCGACTTGTTTGACTGACAGTGTTGGACACTTAATTATTAACACTTTTTTCCCCGCCTGTGTCAGTGTTGCAGCCACTGGCAGGGAAAAAAACGTGACGCTGGGGGAATAGTGGTTGGGGAAAAGTGGCAGGGAAAAGTAGTAGGGAAAGTTGTGGGGAAACTGCCATATGACAAAGTAACAGAAGTAAGACACGAGAGAGAGGGGTGGGTTGATTGTATTTTCTGGGACTGCAGGAAGGCCTTCGACACAGTTCTTCACAAGAGATTTGTGCAGAAGCTAGAGGATCAGGCGTGTATAACAGGAAGGGCACTGCAATGGATCAGAGAATACCTGACAGGGAGGCAACGACTGGTCATGGTATGTGACGAGGTATCACAGTGGGCGCCTGTGACGAGCGGGGTCCCACAGGGGTCAGTCCTAGGACCAGTGCTATTCTTGGTATATGTGAATGACATGACGGACCGGATAGACTCAGAAGTGTCCCTGTTCGCAGATGATGTGAAGTTAATGAGGAGAATTAAATCAGATGAGGATCAGGCAGGACTACAAAGAGACCTGGACAGGCTGGACACCTGGTCCAGCAACTGGCTTCTCGAATTTAACCCCGCTAAATGCAAAGTCATGAAGATCGGGGTAGGGCAAATGGCCAAAGACTGCAAACCTCGCTCAAGGGGTGAGTATAACACCAAGCACGTCTCCGGAAGCACACATCAACCAGATAACTGCTGCAGCATACGGGCGACTGGCAAACCTGAGAATAGCGTTCCGATACCTTAGTAAGGAATCGTTCATGACACTGTACACCGTGTACGTCAGGCCCATACTAGAGTATGCAGCACCAGTTTGGAACCCATACCTGGTCAAGCATGTCAAGAAATTAGAGAAAGTGCAAAGGTTTGCGACAAGTTTAGTTCCGGAGATAAGGGGAATGTCCTACGAAGAAAGGTTAAGGGAAATCGGCCTGACAACAATGGAGGACAGGAGGGTTAGGGGAGACATGATAACGACATACAAAATACTGCGTGGAATAGACAAGGTGGATAGGGACAGGGTTTCCAGAGAGAGGACACAGAAACAAGGGGTCACAATTGGAAGTTGAAGACTCAGATGAGTCAAAGGGATGTTAGGAAGTATTTCTTCAGCCATAGAGTAGTCAGGAAGTGGAATAGTCTAGCAAGTGATGTAGTGGAGGCAGGAACCATACATAGCTTTAAGACGAGGTATGATAAAGCTCATGGAGCAGGGAGAGAGGGGACCCAGTAGCGATCAGTAAAAAGAGGCGGTGCCAGGAGTTGAGTCTCGACCCCTGCAACCACAATTAGGTAAGTGCAATTAGGTGAGTACATACACACACACACACACACACACATACACACATATTCTTCGTATATGTAAATGACATGACGGATGGGATAGACTCAGAAGTGTCTCTGTTCGCAGATGATGTGAAATTAATGAGGAGAATCACATCGGAAGAGGACCAAGCAGGACTTCAAACAGACCTGGACAAGCTTGACATCTGGTCTAGCAACTGGCTTCTCGAATTCAATCCCACCAAATGCAAAGTCATGAAGATCGGAGAAGGGCAAAGAAGACCGCTGACAGAGTACAGGCTAGGCGGACAAAGACTACAAACCTCGGCAAAGGAGAAAGACCTTGAGGTGAGTATAACGCCAAGCACGTCTCCGGAGGCACACATCAACCAGATAACTGCGGCAGCATATGGGCGACTGGCAAACCTAAGATTAGCATTCCGTTACCTTAACAAGGAATCGTTCAAGACACTGTACACCGTGTACGTCAGGCCCATACTAGAATATGCAGCACAAGTCTGGAACCCACACCTGGTCAAGCACGTAAAGAAACTAGAGAAAGTGCAAAGGTTTGCGACAAGGTTAGTTCCACAACTCAGGGGTCTGTCCTATGAAGAAAGGTTGAGGGAAATAGGACTAACAACACTGGAGGAAAGAAGGGTCAGAGGAGACATGATAACGACATACAAAATACTGCGGGGAATCGACAAGGTAGACAGTGACAGGATGTTCCAGAGAGGGAACACAGAAACAAGGGGACACAACTGGAAGCTGAAGACTCAGATGAGTCAAAGGGATGTTAGGAAGCATTTCTTCAGCCACAGAGTAGTCAGGAAGTGGAATAGTCTAGAGAAAGATATAGTGGAGGCAGGAACCATACATAGTTTTAAGACGAGGTATGATAAAGCTCATGGAGCAGGGAGAGCAGAGACCCAGTAGCAGACAGCGAAGAGGCGGGGCCAGGAGCTGAGTCTCGACCCCTGCAGCCACAATTAGGTGAGTACAATTAGGTGAGTACAC
>WNWK01001767.1:0-127500 GCA_009830355.1 Cherax destructor | reverse complement strand
ACAACATCACTCCCAGAAACAACACGCAACATCACTGCTAGCAACAACACAAACATCACTGCGCAACAACAACAACATCACTGCCAGCAACAACACACAACATCACTGCTAGCAACAACACACAACATCACTGCCAGCAACAGCACACAACATCAGTGCCAGCAACAACACACAACATCACTGCTAGCAACAACACACAACATAACTGCCAGCAACAACGTCACTGCTAGCAACAACACACATCACTGTTGGCAACAACACACAACATCACTGCTAGCAACAACACACAACATCACTGCTGGCAACAACAAAAACATCACTGCCAGCAACAACACACAACATCACGCTAGCAACAACACACATCACTGTGCAACAACACACAACATCAGCAGCAACAACACAACATCACTGCTGCAACAACAAACATCACTGCAGCAACAACACACAACATCACTGCTAGCAACAACACACATCACTGCCAGCAACAACACAAACATCATGCCAGCAACAACACAAACATCACTGCTAGCAACAACACACAACATCACTGCTAGCAACAACACACAACATCACTGCAGCAACAACACAAACTCACTGCAGCAACAACACAAACATCACTGCCAGCAACACACAACATCACTGTTGGCAACAACACACAACATCACTGCTACAACAACACAACATCACTGCAGCAACAACACACAACTCACTGCAGACAACAACAACATCACTGTAGCAACACACAACATCACTGCGCAACAACACAATCACTGCACAACAACACACAACATCACTGCTAGCAACAACACACAACACTGCCAACAACAACACACAACATCACTGCAGCAACAACACACATCACTGCCAGCAACAACCACAACATCACTGCCAGCAACAACACACAACACGCCACAACAACACAAACATCACTGCAGCAACAACACACACATCACTGCCAGCAACAACACAAACATCACTGCCAGCAACAACACACAACATCACGCCAGCACAACACAAACATCACTGCTAGCAACAACACACAACATCACTGCCAGCAACAACACAACATCACTGCCAGCAACAACACACAACATCACTCCAGCAACAACACAACATCACTGCTAGCAACACACAACATCACTGCTGCAACAACAACAACATCACTGCCAGCAACAACACACAACATCACTCAGCAACAACACACAACATCACTGCCAACAACAGCACACAAAAATCATGCCAGCAACAACACACAACATCACTGCTAGCAACAACACAAACATACTGCCAGCAACAACCACTCATAGCAACAAACACACACACACTCAGCAACAACACACAACATCACTGCTAGCAACAACACACAACATCACTGCTGGCAACAACAAACAACATCACTGCCAGCAACAACACACAACATCACTGCTGGCAACAACAAACAACATCACTGCCAGCAACAACACACAAAATCACTGCTAGCAACAACACACATCACTGCCAGCAACAACACACAACATCAGTGCCAGCAACAACACATAACATCACTGCTAGCAACAACACACAACATCACTGCTAGCAACAACACACAACATCACTGCTAGCAACAACACATAACATCACTGCCAGCAACAACACATAACATCACTGCCAGCAACAACACACAACATCACTGCTAGCAACAACACACAACATCACTGCTAGCAACAACACACAACATCACTGCCAGCAACAACACACAACGTCACTGCTAGCAACAACACACAACATCACTGCTAACAACAACACACAACATCACTGCTAGCAACAACACACAACATCACTGCAAGCAACAACACACAACATCACTGCTAGCAACAACACACAACATCACTGCCAGCAACAACACACAACATCACTGCTAGCAACAACACACATCACTGCTAGCAACAACACACAACATCACTGCTAACAACAACACACAACATCACTGCTAGCAACAACACACATCACTGCCAGCAACAACACACAACATCACTGCTAGCAACAACACACAACATCACTGCCAGCAACAACACACAACATCACTGCCAGCAACAACACACAACATCACTGCCAGCAACAACACACAACATCACTGCCAGCAACAACACACAACATCACTGCTAGCAACAACACACAACATCACTGCTAGCAACAACACATAACATCACTGCCAGCAACAACACACAACATCACTGCTAGCAACAACACACAACATCACTGCTAGCAACAACACACAACATCACTGCAAGCAACAACACACAACATCACTGCTAGCAACAACACACAACATCACTGCCAGCAACAACACACAACATCACTGCCAGCAACAACACACAACATCACTGCCAGCAACAACACACAACATCACTGCTAGCAACAACACACAACATCACTGCTAGCAACAACACATAACATCACTGCCAGCAACAACACACAACATCACTGCCAGCAACAACACACAACATCACTGCCAGCAACAACACACAACATCACTGCCAGCAACAACACACAACATCACTGCTAGCAACAACACACAACATCACTGCTAGCAACAACACATAACATCACTGCCAGCAAGAACACACAACATCACTGCTAGCAACAACACACAACATCACTGCTAGCAACAACACACAACATCACTGCTAGCAACAACACACACTGTATATATCAACCATCTGCGCCTCACACAGTATATGAAGGCAGTGTGTGCAGCCTCACACACTGCCACCTCCTCCACTACACACAGTCAACCTTTAACACCTTTCTAAACCCACCATTAATACTGTATCTAGTTACCCTACACATACGTGCAACATGTGTCTAACACCTTCAACACCTTTAAAAAAATAGATGTAACAGGTAAATGCGTGAGAAAGATGGTGTGAGAATTACTTATATGGATGAGACATATGGGAAACATTGAGTACCTTTGTCGAAACGGTTCGCGTGTATTCCATTGAAGAAGCCTGCTGGGTGGGCGTAACGTTTGGCCAGTGTTGCTTCTGAGCTTGTCAGTTTCGCACACTGTGAGAGATGGACCTGCCTAGGATGGGTCTTGAGGCGCACTGCAGTGACCAGCTGTTTCATCTGGCTTAGTGAAGCTCCGCCGAGCGAAACGTCGACTAGACTAACTACCGAAACGTTGGATATGTGGCTATTTATCTAAACTGATCATCTGTACCCATACACCATTACTACTACTACTACTACTACTACTACGACTACTGCTACTACTACTGCTACGACTATCACTACTACTACTACTGCTACGACTACTGCTACTACTACTGCTACGACTATCACTACTACTACTGCTACGACTATCACTACTACTACTGCTACGACTACTACTGCTACGACTACTACTACTGCTACGACTATCACTACTACTACTACTACTACTGCTGCGACTATCACTACTACTACTACTACTATGACTATTATTATTACTACTACTATTGCTACGACTACTACTACTACTACTGCTACTGATATTACTACTACTAACAATAATAATAATAATAATAATAATAATAATAATAATAATAATAATAATAATAATAATATGATTATGATTATTAAGAAGAAAAAGAAATGAAAGAGGAAGAAGAGGAGGATGAGGACGACAGTGAGGTAAGGAGCAGTAGCAGGAAGGTATCAGTAAGGAGCAGTAGCAGGAAGGCATCAGTAAGGAGCAGTAGCAGGAAGACATCAGTAAGGAGCAGTAGCAGGAAGGCATCAGTAAGGAGCAGTAGCAGGAAGGCATCAGTAAGGAGCAGTAGCAGGAAGACATCAGTAAGGAGCAGTAGCAGGAAGGCATCAGTAAGGAGCAGTAGCAGGAAGACATCAGTAAGGAGCAGTAGCAGGAAGGCATCAGTAAGGAGCAGTAGCAGGAAGGCATCAGTAAGGAGCAGTAGCAGGAAGGCATCAGTAAGGAGCAGTAGCAGGAAGGTATCAGTAAGGAGTAGCAGGAAGGTATCAGTAAGGAGCAGTAGCAGGAAGGCATCAGTAAGGAGCAGTAGCAGGAAGGTATCAGTAAGGAGCAGTAGCAGGAAGGCATCAGTAAGGAGCAGTAGCAGGAAGGCATCAGTAAGGAGCAGTAGCAGGAAGACATCAGTAAGGAGCAGTAGCAGGAAGACATCAGTAAGGAGCAGTAGCAGGAAGGCATCAGTAAGGAGCAGTAGCAGGAAGGCATCAGTAAGGAGCAGTAGCAGGAAGACATCAGTAAGGAGCAGTAGCAGGAAGGCATCAGTAAGGAGCAGTAGCAGGAAGACATCAGTAAGGAGCAGTAGCAGGAAGGCATCAGTAAGGAGCAGTAGCAGGAAGGCATCAGTAAGGAGCAGTAGCAGGAAGGCATCAGTAAGGAGCAGTAGCAGGAAGGTATCAGTAAGGAGCAGTAGCAGGAAGGTATCAGTAAGGAGCAGTAGCAGGAAGGCATCAGTAAGGAGCAGTAGCAGGAAGGTATCAGTAAGGAGCAGTAGCAGGAAGGCATCAGTAAGGAGCAGTAGCAGGAAGGCATCAGTAAGGAGCAGTAGCAGGAAGACATCAGTAAGGAGCAGTAGCAGGAAGACATCAGTAAGGAGCAGTAGCAGGAAGGCATCAGTAAGGAGCAGTAGCAGGAAGGCATCAGTAAGGAGCAGTAGCAGGAAGGCATCAGTAAGGAGCAGTAGCAGGAAGGCATCAGTAAGGAGCAGTAGCAGGAAGACATCAGTAAGGAGCAGTAGCAGGAAGGCATCAGTAAGGAGCAGTAGCAGGAAGGCATCAGTAAAAAGCAGTAGCAGGAAGGCGTCAGTAAGGAGCAGTAGCAGGAAGGCATCAGTAAGGAGCAGTAGCAGGAAGGCATCAGTAAGGAGCAGTAGCAGGAAGGCATCAGTAAGGAGCAGTAGCAGGAAGGCATCAGTAAGGAGCAGTAGCAGGAAGGCATCAGGCAACATATCCAATAAAATCATCTCTTAGATGTCTACTCGAATTTCATCCCTGAGAAGTCCTTCCTGGGACATTAATGCCGAGGCTGTGGTGTGGCGGTGGTGAGGTGCTCTAAGCCCTGCCCACCTGTCAGTGTAACCTCTCTGGTTACTGTTACACTTTACAACGGCACCAACCATGCATGAACGCCTCTGCTTATTGCCAAAACCAGGGACTATTACTAAACTTATAAAAAAGGGGGATGGGACTGACATTGGCGTTGAACGAAAACACACAGTGAGATTGTCTTGTAGGGATTACCAGGTTTTGTTTAGAGATTTAGCAGTGGCTATTATATTGTATGTATTGTGCACCCCGTATCCATCTTGTTGACGGAAGTGGCTAGTTATTGTGAACACTATATCCATCCTGTGGAGGGTAGTGGCTAGTTTATTGTGAACCCCACATCTATCCAGTAAATGGTACTGTAAGAGCATATACGTTTTCGATCCTGAGTGCAACAGTTATTGACTACAAATAGAATATTTTAGAGACTAGTGAAGGAAGGATATACGATGAAGTATATATGTGACCTTGGAGTGACGGGTCGTAAAATGAGGTTATTTAACAGGGAAACTATGGAAATGGTAAGTCATATTCCCCAACAGATCACAGTGAGTGGTAATGAAGAAATTTAAGTCCTGTCTCTGCAAAGTGCCTCAAATTACGTACTGGCACCATTACTGTTTCGTCCTGACACCATTATTGTTTCGTTTTGGCACCATTACTGTTTCTCATCCTCATAATAGACGTAGGAAATAATACCATCCACAGCTTCGTATCATTACATACGGACGATACCAAAATGTGAGGACAGGAGCTGAGGAGAGAGACATACATGATAATGTAGCATAAATTGGAATAATTTATCTACACATGATAATGTATAAGTTGAAGATACTTGAGGGTCTGGCGTCATATTTTAACACTGTTAAAGCAACATACTGGACTGAGACATATGGGAGAAGATGTAACAAAAATATAAAGTGAAAAGCAGGGGCGCCGGGGGCACCTCACTAATACCATAAACTGGTATCAATAAAGTCTAACAATTGAAAATAAGATTATGTTCACATAAGATACTAATACTAACAAAAGTGTGTTAGTATATTGAGAGTAAGTGTGGCCTGTAACAGTTGCAATATGTCTTGCAACACTTGCAAGCGCAAGCCTCGTTGATGACGGGGTTTGATCGCGACTCCGACTGTAGTGAGGGACGACCTGGTATATGGTCGTCAGAGTTAAGGACCTGACTCGTGTCTTTCACCATAGATTGTGACTTCAGTCTGTTCTTCAAGCATGAGGGACTTCGAGCTATTCCTCAAACAGAGGCAACAATTACACAAAAGCCTGAGTGACTTCAACCAGTTCCTGGAACGAGGACATCATTTTGAAGTTATCTTGGAGCAGAGGCAGAGCTGAAGTCTGGCTGTGTCGGCAAGAACAGAGGGAGAACTAAGCTGTGGTCACACCACATTGAGTGTTCATCAGTGAAGCTGAACACTGATATATTTATTCAATAACACACTCACCAGAGGTTCTAATACAGCACCTTGGTGCCACAACACAACCCTCCTCTCTCTCATGTATAATACACTCTCATTGTGTATACAGAATGGCATAGTGCCACACTCGTTTACACATAACTGCCACTCGTGTACACGTGACTTTACTAACCTCGTATACACATGATAACCCTGCCCTCTTGTGTACATGACAGTGCTACTATGTACACATGTCAGTATTGTTGTTTACATATAGAAGTGTCTTCCCTCGCGTACATAGTGCCACAGTCATGTATAAGTGCCAGTCTTGTGCTAACCCACGTGTAAGCCCCCTGTGTACACGTATCAGCCTGGTGTACACACGCACATACCTCACCATGACACCTCCCGTGCAGAATTCTGTACCTCGTAACCCCACTTGTCATCCAGGAACATAATAACCCTTATGCAGAGAGACGATAGAGTCCAATTCAGACATTGTAACTAATCACAAGGTAATATTTCTGTCACACCTCCCACCACTGCAACATAATGAGGCCTCCAGCACATGGTCCAGCTGGGAGGGCCACATACACTGCCCAAATAATCAACCTGGCCCAGTGTCCCCGTGATGGACCGGATATTAATATGTATGAGGGGAATTTACCTAACGAGGTGAACAGATTTTTCAGTACAGAATAATTGTGATGATGTGGGGGTGACGCCCCCTCCCTTAATCACTACCCCCTTCCCCTTAACCAATACCCCCTCTCCCCCTTAGTCACTACTCCTCCCCCCTTCGCCATCATCTATGTTATATATCTTTATTAATTAGTTATTTGCTCAACATTTGTGAAAGGCACTTCTCGATAGATACCTGGGCTATATAGTGAGTGCATGCGTGTGTGTGTGCACATACACACACACACACACACACACACACACACACACACATACACACACACACACACACACACACACACACATACACACACACACATACACACACACATACACACACACACACACATACACACACACATACACACACACATACACACACACACACACACACACATACACACACACACACATACACACACATACACACACACACACACACATACACACACACACACACACACACACACACACACACACACAACACAACACACACACACAACACACACACACACACACACACATACACACACACACACACACACACACACACACACACATACACACACACATTGCTCATTAAGAACAGGTGGGGATTTGAGGAAGTGGAAGGAATGGATGGAATGGGTGAAAGGGACTACATAGTAGGAACAATTCAGTCTGAGGGCCATAAGGTGATAATTGCTGTAATGTACAACCCGCCACAGAACTGCAGGAGGCCAAGAGAAGAATACGACGAGAGCAACAGAGCAATGGTAGACACACTAGCCGAGGTAGCCAGAAGAGCCCACATGGGGAGAGCAAAGTTACTAGTTATGGGTGATTTCAATCACAAAGAGATTGATTGGGAAAACCTAGAGCCCCATGGGGGTCCTGAATCATGGAGAGCCAAGATGATGGATGTGGTACTGGAAAACCTCATGCATCAACATGTTAGAGACACTACCAGAGAGAGAGGTGGGGATGATCCAGCAAGACTGGACCTAGTATTCACCTTGAGTAGTTCGGACATCGAGGATATCACGATGAAAGGCCCCTTGGAGCTAGTGATCATTTGGTTCTGTGTTTTGATTATATAGTTGAGCTACAAGTGGAGAGGGAGCAGGAATAGGAAGGAGAAACGAAACTACAAAAGGGGGACTACACAGGCATGAGGAACTTCCTACAAGACGTTCAGTGGGAGAGAGAATTGGCAGGAAAACCAGTAAAAGAAATGATGGAATATGTGACAACCAAATGCAAAGAGGCAGAGGAGAGGTTTGTCCCCAAGGGAAACAGAAGTAATGGGAAGACCAGAACGAGTCCTTGGTTCACCCAGAGGTGTAGGGAGGCAAAAAGTAAGTGTAATAGAGAATGGAAAAGTACAGAAGACAAAGGACCCAGGAAAATAAAGAGATTAGCCGAAGAGCCAGAAACGAATATGCACAGGTAAGAAGGAGGCTCAGCGACAATATGAAAATGATATAGCATCAAAAGTCAAGTCTGACCCGAAGCTGTTGTATAGCCACATCAGGAGGAAAACAACAGTCAAGGACCAGGTAATCAGGCTGAGAAAGGAAGGTGGGGAGTTCACAATAAACGACCAAGAGGTATGTGAGGAGCTCAACATGAGATTTAAAGAAGTATTTACACAGGAGACAGGTAGGACTCAGGAATTCAGAATAGGGAGGTATACCAACAAGTGCTGGATGAAATACACACAACCGAGGAGGAGGTGAAGAAGCTGCTATGTGAACTCGATACCTCAAAAGCGGTGGGACCGGACAACATTTCTCCGTGGGTCCTTAGAGAGGAGCAGAGATGTTGTGTGTGCCACTAACACAAATCTTCAACACATCCATTGAAACTGGGCAACTACCTGAGGCGTGGAAGATGGCAAATGTAGTCCCAATTTTTAAGAAAGGAGACAGACACGAGGCATTAAACTACAGACCTGTGTCACTGACGTGTATAGTATGCAAAGTCATGGAGAAGATCATCAGAGGAGAGTGGTGGAGCACCTAGAAAGACACAAGCTATAAACGACAACCAGCACGGTTTCAGGGAAGGAAAATCCTGTGTCACAAACCTACTGGAGTTTTATGATAAGGTAACAGAAGTAAGACACGAGAGAGAGGGTGGATAGACTGCATTTTTTGGACTGCAAGAAGGCGTTCGACACAGTTCCTCACAAGAGGTTAATGCAAAAGCTAAAGGATCAGGCACACGTAACAGGAAAAACACTGCAATGGATCAGAGAATATCTGACAGGAGGCAACAACGAGTCATGGTACGTGACGAGATGTCAGAGTGGGCACCTGTGACGAGTGGAGTTCCACAAGGTCAGTCTTAGGACCTGTACTGTTTTGGTATATGTGAATGACATAACGGAAGGGATAGACTCAGAAGTGTCCCTGTTTGCAGATGATGTGAAGTTAATGAGAAGAATAAAATCAGTCGAGGATCAGGCAGGACTACAAAGAGACCTGGACAGGCTGCAAGCCTGGTCCAGTAACTGGCTCCTTGAATCTAACCCTGCCAAATGTAAAGTCATGAATATCGGGGAAGGGCAAAAGACCGCAGACAGAGTATAGTCTAGGTGGCCAAAGACTGCAAGCCTCACTCAAAGAAAAAGATCTTGGGGTGAGTATAATACCGAGCACATCTCCTGAGGCACACATCAATCAGATAACTGCTGCAGCATACGGGCGGCTGGCAAACCTAAGAATAGCGTTCCAATACCTCACTAAGGAATCATTCAAGACTCTGTATACCATATACGTCAGGCCCATACTGGAGTATGCAGCACCGGTTTGGAACCCACACCTGGTCAAGCACGTCAAGAAATTAGAGAAAGTGCAAAGGTTTGCAACAAGACTAGTCCCAGAGCTAAGGGATTGTCCTACGAAGAAAGGTTAAGGGAAATCGGCCTGACGACACTAGAGGACAGGAGGGTTAGGGAGACATGATAACGACATATAAAATACTGCGAGGAATAGATAAGGTGGACAGAGACAAGATGTTCCAGAGAGGGGACACAGAAACAAGGGGTCATAATTGGAAGTTGAAGACTCCTATGAGTCAAAGGGATGTTAGGAAGTATTTCTTCAGTCATAGAGTTGTCAGGAAGTGGAATAGCTTAGAAAGCGACATAGTGGAGGCAGGAACCATACATAGTTTTAAGACTAGGTTTGATAAAGCTCATGGAGCAGGGAGAGAGAGGACCTAGTAGCAATCAGTGAAGAGGCGGGGCCAGGAGCTATGACTCGACCCCTGCAACCACAAATAGGTGAGTACAAATAGGTGAGTACACACACACACAATCATTTGCGAAGCTGGGACTGCACTTCTCTGTGACTGTACGTGTGTAGGCATGTACATGTGTTTGTGCGTGTGTAGTGATGTACGCATCACCGACACAAACATGACATTCATCACGCACATTACACGACCTAACATATTTGCCATCAAATTTAAATTTACTGTCAATCACTGGCAAGTTCAACAATATTGCTGCCCAGACTCAATTAAAAATTCTCTCTGTCTCCGCAAAATGTTCTTTTATCATTTTTTTATATATTATAACTATCATGTTTTACCTCACACACATACACACACACACACACACACACACACACATGGACCCAAAAAAATAAGAGGAAGATCAGAAAAGCCGCCGATCACAGCCAGGAGGTGACAGACACTTGCACACCATCACAATATATACGTGGCAACACAGACATACACAAGGGGGGAGTGTCTCGATGCTGCTGGAGGGTTCTTGATCAAAGGAAGTTGAGCTACTCTTTCCCTCCCTTGAATTAATCTTGATTACTTCCTATTACCCAAGAGCTGTGTGGCCCCTACGTGTTTAGCTCTTTACCGTAGAGAGAAAATAATAATAATAATAATAATAATAATAATAATAATAATAATAATAATAATAATAATAATAATAATAATAATAATAATATTATATTATTATTATTATTATTATTATTATTATTATTATTATTATTATTATTATTATTATAAAGCTCAGAGTTACTGTATTATAAGCAGACTTGTTGAATTATTGCTGTAATAAAAGCCGCTGTAACTAGCAGCTGTAATATACCTGGAGTATACCTGGAGTATACCTGGTGTATACCTGGTTTATACCCGGAGGGAGTTTCGGGGGTCAGCGCCCCCGCGGCCCGGTTTATGACCAAGCCGGATATTCTGAAGTGCATTTTGTAGTCAAAATGAACTTAAAAAATAATCCGGCTTTGATCAGTATGATGAGGGAGGTGTTGGCCGGATGTTATTTTGACCACAATTCACGAGATAAACAAAAGAGGTGACTGGAATTTTTAATATACAACAGAAAGGGAGTTATTGTTAATTTTGTTGGTGATGGGTATAGATTTAAATAACAGTGATTGTGGTGACTGGGGGAGTGGTAGTGGTGACTGGTACACTGGACCGAGTGTGGTCCACCTGTGTTGGTTATTAGTGGTAATTGGTACACGGGACCGAGTGTGGTCCACTTGTGTTGTTATTAGTGGTGACTGGTACAGTGGACCGAGTGTGGTCCACCTGTGTTGGTTATTAGTGGTGATTGGTACACTGGACCGAGTGTGGTCCACTTGTGTTGTTATTAGTGGTGACTGGTACAGTGGACCGAGTGTGGTCCACCTGTGTTGGTTATTAGTGGTGATTGGTACACTGGACCGAGTGTGGTCCACCTGTGTTGTCCATAAATTACATAACATCTACCATCATTTAGAGAACTTATATATTGTAATTAGTGGGTGACTCGCATCCCCCATACATGATGGGTGGCCACCCATGGGGGATGTGGGGAGGGTCGGCCATCCCCTGGCCACAGGTGACACCATCTGTGGCCAACCTGACAGCTTCGTGACGGCCGCTGGCCACTGTGTTGACATCCGTCAAGGCTGCCAACCCCCTCTCGTCATATGCTTGACGTGGATGAAGGATTGGTGGTCCCTCTCCCCTCTATGTCCACCCTGACATGGGTGAAGGATTGGTGGCCCTTTTCCCCCTATGTCCACCCTGACATAGGTGAAGGATTGGTGGCCCTCTCCCCCCTATGTCCACCCTGACATGGGTGAAGGATTGGTGGCCCTGGCTACCATGTTAACTTTCAGACATAAAAAGTACTTCCTGGCATCTCTGTGACTTCCCTTACGTTGAGGATTTGTAATAAGAGGTGGAAGGAGAGGGGACACTCGGGGAGAGATGGAGACTCAGGGAGAGATGTAGGGAGAGTCTCAGGGAGAGACTGCAGGGAGAGTCTCAGGGAGAGACTGCAGGGAGAGTCTCAGGGAGAGACTGCAGGGAGAGTCTCAGGGAGAGACTGCAGGGAGAGATGGAGTATGACTCATGGAGTATCATGACTCAACACTCACCTAACATTAGTAACACCTAACTAAGTGTATTAAGGAACAAATCTGACGTTACGTACACCAGCGTTGTTACGTACTCCAGCGTCGTTACGTACATTAGCGTCGTTACGTACATCAGCGTCGTTACGTACATCAGCGTCGTTACGTACATCAGCGTCGTTACGTACATCAGCGTCGTTACGTACATCAACGTCGTTACGTACATCAGCGTCGTTACGTACATTAGCGTCGTTACGTACATCCCGCGTCGTTCGTACGTGGCGTCGTTACGTACATCAACGTCGTTACGTACATCAGCGTCGTTACGTACATTAGCGTCGTTACGTACATCAACGTCGTTACGTACATCAGCGTCGTTACGTACATCAGCGTCGTTACGTACATCAGCGTCGTTACGTACATTAGCGTCGTTACGTACATCAGCGTCGTTACGTACATCAGCGTCGTTACGTACATTAGCGTCGTTACGTACATCAACGTCGTTACGTACATCAGCGTCGTTACGTACTTAGCGTCGTTACGTACATCAGCGTCGTTACGTACATCAGCGTCGTTACGTACATTAGCGTCGTTACGTACATCAGCGTCGTTACGTACATCAGCGTCGTTACGTACATCAGCGTCGTTACGTACACCATCGTCGCTCAACGATGATTGCATCCTAACAGGGACTCTTCTCATCACACCCTTTTCACACACACATACATACATACACACATATACACACACACACATACACACACACATACACACACACACACACACACACACACACACACACACATAAACACAGAAAGTGGAACAATCTGGAGAGTGATGTAGTGGAGGCAGGATCCATATATAGCTTTAAGAAGAGGTATGATAAAGCTCATGGAGCGGGGAGAAAGAGGATCTAGTAGCAACCAGTGAGGAGGCGGGGCCAGGAGCTATGAATCGACTCCTGCAACCACAATTAGGTGAGTACACAAACACACCTAGGAAGTGTGAACAATAATATAGGCAGACAACAAACAATCCTTCTCTTCCATCATACATCCACTGCCTCCATATTCCCTCTCTGCAATCTGATATCTAATCTTTTATTGTCTTGTGTTTCCTACTTTAGTCACCTTCCTTCTTTCTATGTTCATTTTTAATTTCCTTCTTTTGCCTTCCCTCCAAACTCCTTCACCAACCTTTTTCGAAGTTTTCAGACGGTATATACACGTCATATGTTGGTCAATTCAACGAGTACGTGGCACCAGTCTAGAGCCCTTCCTCCTGGCCATGCATCCTGACATTCACTCACTAGTTGCTGGTAATTATTCCTTCCAAGAATCAACTTCCTCACCAAAGTCATTCTACCTTTTTTTCTATTATACTGAGAGAAAAAGCATTTCTTTACGAGTCTGTGGTTCGCCTCTCACATGGGGTCACTGTTGCCGGGGGTCACAGTTGCCTGGGGTCACAGTTGCCGGGGGTCACAGGTGCCTGGGGTCACAGTTGCCGGGGGTCACAGGTGCCTGGGGTCACAGCTGCCTGAGGTCACAGGTGCCTGGGGTCACTACTACTACTACTACTACTAATAATAATAATTATACCACTACTACTACTACTACTACTACTACTACTACTACTACTACTAATAATAATAATAATAATAATAATACCACTAATACTACTGTTACTACTACTAATAATAATAATGATAATACCACTAATGCTACTAACTACTACTACTACTAATAATAATAATAATAATACCACTAATACTACTATTACTACTACTACTAGTAATAATAATAATAATGATAATGATACCACTAATGCTACTACTACTACTACTAATAATAATGATAATAATACCACTACTGCTACTACTACTAATAATAATAATGATAATAATAATACTATTACTACTACTAATAATAATAATAATAATGATAATACCACTAATGCTACTACTACTACTACTAATAATAATAATGATAATAATACTACTATTACTACTACTACTACTAATAATAATAATGATAATACCACTAATGCTACTACTACTACTACTACTACTACATAATAATAATACCACTACTGCTACTACTAGTAATAATAATAATAATTATAATGATACCACTACTGCTACTACTAGTAATAATAATAATAATGATAATAATACCACTACTGCTACTACTAGTAATAATAATAATGATAATGATACCACTAATGCTACTAACTACTACTACTACTACTACTACTACTAATAATAATAATAATAATAATACCCATAATACTACTATTACTACTACTACTACTACTACTACTACTACAAATAATAATAATAATGATAATACCACTAATGCTACTACTACTACTACTACTACTAATAATAATAATAATGATACCACTAATGCTACTACTACTACTAATAATAATAATGATAATAATACCACTACTGCTACTACTACTACTAATAATAATAACAGTGAAGGCTAATATTACAACAAGTGTAGTATTACCAGAATCAATTAGGAGATTATCAAGTAATATCAGGAGAGAGTATTAACCTGACTAATATTACCTGGGTTAATGAGTCTCGCCTCGCAGTCTCCACCTGATTTGTTCCAGTCAAATGAGAAAAATATATTGGCTTTTTTAATTTCCAAACAGTGTATTTCTGATTGTATCAATTATTGCCAGGGAGGATATTGTTTACCTGCCAGGGAGGGTATTGTTTACCTGTCAGGGAGGGTATTGTTTACCTGCCAGGGAGGGTATTGTTTACCTGTAAGGGAGGGTATTGTTTACCTGCCAGGGAGGATATTGTTTACCTGCCAGGGAGGGTATTGTTTACCTGCCAGGGAGGGTATTGTTTACCTGCCAGGGAGGGTATTGGTTACCTGCCAGGGAGGATATTGTTTACCTGCCAGGGAGGGTATTGTTTACCTGTAAGGGAGGGTATTGTTTACCTGCCAGGGAGGATATTATTTACCTGCCAGGGAGGGTATTGTTTACCTGCCAGGGAGGGTATTGTTTACCTGCCAAGGAGGGTATTTTTACCTGCCAAGGAGGGTATTGTTTACCTGCCAGGGAGGGTATTGTTTACCTGCCAGTGAGGGTGTTGTTTACCTGCCAGGGAGGGTGTTGTTTACCAGCCAGGGAGGGTGTTGTTTACCTTCCAGGGAGGGTGTTGTTTACCTGCAAGGGAGGGTGTTGTTTACCTGCCAGGGAGGGTGTTGTTTACCAGCCAGGGAGGGTATTGTTTACCTGCCAGGGAGGGTGTTGTTTACCAGCCAGGGAGGGTGTTGTTTACCTGCCAGGGAGGGTGTTGTTTACCTGCCAGGGAGGGTGTTGTTTACCTGCCAGGGTGGGAGATGTTTACCTGCCAGGGAGGGTGTTGTTTACCAGCCAGGGAGGGTGTTGTTTACCTGCCAGGGAGGGTATTGTTTACCTGCCAGGGAGGGTATTGTTTACCTGCCAGGGAGGGTGTTGTTTACCAGCCAGGGAGGGTGTTGTTTACCTGCCAGGGAGGGTGTTGTTTACCTGCCAGGGAGGGTGTGTTTCATACCTGCCAGGGAGGGTGTTGTTTACCTGCCAGGGAGGGTGTTGTTTACCTGCCAGGGAGGGTGTTGTTTACCTGCCAGGGAGGGTGTTGTTTACCTGCCAGGGAGGGTGTTGTTTACCTGCCAGGGAGGGTGTTGTTTACCTGCCAGGGAGGGTGTTGTTTACCTGCCAGGGAGGGTGTTGTTTACCTGTCAGAAGGAGAAGAAGGTGGACTCATTAAGTAAAGATATCTGTCTCTTCAGTAAAGATATCTTTACCCTCGGTAGAGATATGTTTTCCCCTCGGTACACTGAGAGGTGTATGTCTCAGTATATATATGCACTGAGGTATTAAAGTATTCTTGACTGGTAGTGTATTGCGTCACGGATGACGTGATGGGCGGCCGAGGAGGGTGTGGGCGGCAAGAAGGGTGGCAGTGGGCGGCAGTTTGCGGCAGTGGGAGGGTGTAAAGCAATAAACAACAATTTCTCCCCCCAGAAAGAGGGAAGAGTGAGGCGTGAGGGGAAATATATCTTTACAAATTGGTTTTATGGCAGACAAATGAGTAATCTAAAGCTGATCACCCCGTTATTATGTGAGAGAAAGTGTCTGGGCACTGCCCACCACCTCCATATAGTGAGAGAGAGAGTGCCTGGGCACTGTCCATCACTTCTATATCGTGAGAGGGAGTGCCTGGCACTGCCCGTCACCTCCATATAGTGAGAGTGCCTGGGCACTGCCCGTCACCTCTGGATAATGAGAGAGTGCCTGGGCACTGCCCGTCACCCTATGAGGATAGACTGAGGGCCCTGAATCTGCACTCTCTAGAAAGGCGTAGAATTAGGGGGGATATGATTGAGGTGTATAAATGGAAAACAGGAATAAATAAAGGGGATGTAAATAGCGTGCTAAAAATATCTTGTATTGACAGGACTCGCAGCAATGGCTTTAAGTTGGATAAATTCAGATTCAGGAGGGATATAGGAAAGCATTGGTTTGGTAATAGAGTTGTCGATGAGTGGAACAAACTCCCGAGTACAGTTATAGAAGCTAAAACGTTGTGTAGTTTTAAAAATAGGCTAGATAAATATATGAGTGGGTGCGGGTGGGTGTGAGTTGTACCTGACTAGTTTGTGCTACTAGGTCAGATGCCGTGCTCCTTCCTTAAGTGAATGTAACCTGACCTGGCAGGGTCGGGGCATTGGCTTAAGCCGGTGGGAGACTTGGACCTGCCTCGCATGGGCCAGTAGGCCTGCTGCAGTGTTCCTTCTTTCTTATGTTCTTATGTTCTTATATAGTGAGAGAGAGCGCCTGGGCACTGTCCATCACTTCTATATCGTGAGAGGGAGTGCCTGGCACTGTCCATCACCTTTATATAGTGAGAGGGAGTGCCTGGCACTGTCCACTATCTCCATATAGTGAGAGGGAGTGCCTGGCACTGTCCATCACTTCTGTATAGTGAGAGTGCCGGCACTGTCCATCACCTCTATATAGTGAGAGGAGTGCCTGACATTATCCCTCACCTCTGTATAATGAGAGGGAGTGCCTGGCACTGTTCCTCACCTCTATATAGTGAGAGGGAGTGCCTGGCACTGTTCCTCACCTCTGTATAGTGAGAGGGAGGGCCTGGCACTGTCCCTCACCTCTGTATAGTGAGAGGGAGTGCCTGGCACTGTCCCTCACCTCTGTATAGTGAGAGGGAGTGCATGACAGTGTTCCTCACCTCTGTATAGTGAGAGGGAGTGCCTGGCACTGTCTCTCACCTCTGTATAGGGAGAGGAGTGCCTGGCACTGTCCCTCACCTCTGTATAGTTAGAGGGAGTGCCTGACACTGTCCCTCACCTCTTTATAGTGAGAAGAGTGCCTGGCACTGTCCCTCACCTCTGTATAGTGAGAAGAGTGCCTGACACTGTCCCTCACCTCTGTATAGTGAGAGGGAGTGCATGACACTGTTCCTCACCTCTGTATAGTGAGAGGGAGTGCCTGGCACTGTCCCTCACCTCTGTATAGTGAGAGGAGTGCCTGGCACTGTCCCTCACCTCTGTATAGTGAGGAGGCCTGGCACTGTCCCTCACCTCTTTATAGTGAGAAGAGTGCCTGGCACTGTCCCTCACCTCTGTATAGTGAGAAGAGTGCCTGGCACTGTCCCTCACCTCTGTATAGTGAGAGGGAGTGCCTGGCACTGTTCCTCACCTCTGTATAGTGAGAGGGAGTGCCTGACACTGTCCCTCACCTCTTTATAGTGAGAAGAGTGCCTGGCACTGTCCCTCACCTCTGTATAGTGAGAGGGAGTGCCTGGCACTGTCCCTCACCTCTTTATAGTGAGAAGAGTGCCTGGCACTGTCCCTCACCTCTGTGTAGTGAGAAGAGTGCCTGGCACTGTCCACCACGTCTACATAGTGAGATGAATTTTTTGTCCTGAACTTTCCTGATTAAAAAGATCGGAAAATTCTGATTTTTATTTTCTCATTTTTTTAATCCTTTTTTTCTTAATTCACAAAAAAATAATTTTTTGTGACTTCAAAAAAAAAAAAATATTTTCTGAATTTGAAAAAAAAAATCTGATTTGAATATTTGTTTTTGAAATTCGTTTTCTTTTCTGATTTTTTATTTATTTCAATACATAAAATATTTTTCTTTAAACATTATCGAGTCTTTTAATACATTCACGAGAGTTTATTCATTATCGTGGGCTAAATAGAGAAATTCCTTCACTAACGAACGTAATAAATGGAGGAGATTTGTTTACAAAGTGACAAGATGGCGGCCGGGATGAAAAACAAAGTAGCCGAGGCTTGCGCCACACTCCACCCTCCATTCACCACCATTTTTCACCGGCCTGCCTGATTCTGATCTTCTTGTTATCTGCCGTTCTTTTCCATTTTTCTCGTTGAGGAAGACGTGGAGGGATGAATGGAGGGAGTATATCACCGTCAAGGAGGACAGAGGGACGGGCCAAGACCACGCTTGGCGCGCGTCATCTCGCTGTCATTTGGCGGCCAGAGACAAATGACTGGCGTCTCTCCTCACGCTGTCGGATTTATCTTCGGAGACTTTTTTTTTTTTTAGGTTGAAACCCAAGGAACTGGTGGTCCTGATGAGGGCGCGACGCCCCCGGTAGGGTCCAGGGAAGGGCCCTGAATGTGACCATATCGCCTCCAACACCGCCAACACTGATCACCTTATCTCCAACACTGCCATCACAGTCAGTCAATCTCCAACACTGATCGCGTACCATAATACGAAAATATAAGAATATTTCGAAACGTGCAGTAGCGAAACAGCTTCTTCTGTTTCGCTACTGCACGTTTCATTCTGTGAGCGAAACAGCTACTGCTGTTTCGCTACTGCACGTTTCATTCTGTGAGCGAAACAGCTACTGCTGTTTCTCTCACAGAATGAACACTAAACGTTGAGAACTTAGGTTAGGTTAGGTAAGGTTCGCCAGGAAACAGGTCAAGTATTTCCTGACGCGGGTCTCAGTTGGTGACCCGCAGCTGGAGCTTTTGGTCATCTGAGCAAAGCCTTCCACTGGCTTATACGAGATTTCTTCCAACAGAACAGCAACAATGGCTGTAGTCAATGACAACAGTAGAATGACAAATGCCAACGTAGAAATTACTTAAACGCTCAAAAAAACATATTTTTAAGGTCTGTACTTCTTCTTAAACACGATATACACATTTCCAAGACTCATTCGTTTTTTTAAAGACCCGAAATTGAAAGTAAACAATGGCGAAATAAGCAAATTGCTGGCTACTTTTACTCTAAAGAGTATATCTTTCTTAACGGGCATGCACTGTGAGTAGTTGTGTATATATGAGGTGAGGGATATATGTCAAGAGTATTGAAGTGTCCTTGGCTAGTGGTGTACAGGTGATATGCTGCCTTAATGACCCTCCAGTAATAGAGAGTCATTAAGCACTATAAACCAACCACCTGTGTGTCCCCTGATGGTCATATTTAACAATTTATTAGAATAAACCCAGGGGCGAAACACCTGGACACTGGTACATACTTCCATAACAGTGAGAAGTTGTGTACACTCAACTATCGCACACTCAAGTCAACGACAGTTTTAGTCAGACGAATTAAGACTATTATTATGGACAAGATCGTAACTCTAATGGAAGGAAATAATTTAATTGAAATCAACAGGGATTTCACAGTTAAGAAATCCTATACTATTTTTTGTTTACTAAAATGTTTAAGTTGTATATTAAGAAACGAGGACTATATGCCGCCTACAGGTATAGTGAACCTCAGATATACAGGTGTATTATATTGACCAGTAATGCAGACACAATGTTTAACGATTCAGACATGAGTAATGTTTCGTCTTATATAGTGAGGGGAAAAAGTCCCTCAGTAGAAGTGAGATGTGTCAGCATGTCATCTCACTGAAGTGTGTGGTAGTGGACGGGGAGAAGCTTGTCTGATGATCCGTTAGGTTGGGCAGGAACTGTCAGGAACTGTCAGGAAGCAGGACAAATGCCTCCTGACGACGTCTGTGAAGATGAACTTGGGTCAAGATAATCTCTGCTTTTTGCCAGTCCATCAAACGTGCTTCTGTGTCCCTGGGACCAGACGTACCCTGCTCTCCTCTTCTGCATAAAGCCACACTAAGCTCAAAAATAACATATTTTACAATATATATATATATATACACCTGAGTGCTACGTACTACACTACAGTGTTATAAAGGAAAATCTCAAGACGCCCACTACCACCTTCTTACATCCACAGTAACACCATTTCAGCAGTACCACTCTCACCTCCAACACGCTCTCCAACACGCTCTCCAACAAGCTCTACAACGCGCTCTCCAACACGCTCTCCAACACCCTCACTGACGCCTAGCTTCCGACCTAAGTTACTGTGGATCACTTTCAGATTTTTACTTCATCACAAAATGCCGTCTTGAAGCTTTTAGGGAAGGAAAAATAATGAAGGCAGCGTCAGTGTGACATGGTGTTGACAGGTAATCTTCGCCTGCATTGAGAACCTCCCACGACACCTCTTCCCGCTACCTATGCTTCACATTCCCCCTTTTTTTATACCTTTTTTTCGAAAATACATGTCCTAGTGGACCCTCAAACTGGTTCCCATGAAAGATGAAGTATGTAACTCCTTTTTCCAGACTAGATGCTGGGTTGAATACCAGATGCAGTTTGTGGTGGATGTGTAAAGGGTTTATTGAGGTGTGTGTGTGTGTGTACTCACCTAGTTGTGGTTGCAGGGGTCGATTCATAGCTCCTGACACCGCCTCTTCACTGGCTGCTACTGAGTCACTCTCCCTGCGCCATGAGCTTAATCATACCTCTTCTTACAGCTATGAATGGATCCTGCCTCCACTACATCGCTTCCCAAACTATTCCACTTCCTGACCACTCTGTGACTGAAGAAATACTTCCTAACATCCCTGTGATTCATCTGAGTCTTCAACTTCCAACTGTGTCCCCTTGTTGCTGTGTCCCATCTCTGGAACATTCTGTCCCTGTCCACCTTGTCAATTCCTCTCAGTATTTTATATGTCGTTATCATGTCGTCCCCTATCTCTCCTGTCCTCCAGTGTCGTCAGGTCGATTTCCCTTAACCTCTCGTCGTAGGACATACCCCTTAGCTCCGGGACTAGTCTTGTTGCAAACCTTTGCACTTTCTCTAGTTTTTTTACGTGCTTGGCTAGGTGTGGGTTCCAAACTGGTGCTGCATACTCCAATATGGGCCTAACGTACACAGTGTACAGGGTCCTGAACGATTCCTTATTAAGATGTACTCACCTAGTTGTGGTTGCAGGAGTCGAGTCATAGCTCCTGTGTGTTTGTGTGTGTACTCACCTGTTTGTGGTTGCAAGGGTCGATTCACAGCATCAGAGCTAGGCTCGTCTCTTCCCGTTAGTTTCCTGATATATATTTTTTTTAATTTTTCCATTTCTTGTAGCGCTTCAGACTCCCATCATTCCAGTAGTCCACAAGTCTATGAAAAAAAAAGTATATTCCAATGCTATTTCTGTACCGATTTCATCAGTTAAAAATCAATACCTCTTCTTTTTCTGCTAATGCTTTTAAAAAATCCTTTTCTCAGTTGATTCTATGAACGTAAGTGGCTGACATACCAGCTTTCTTTCTCAAAACAACACCCAGATGTATTTCCGTTAACCCTTTTGGGGCCTACTTCCTAGCCTTTTGTGAATCCATGTTTGTACCACCGCCACCAGGATGGCCATGGGGCGCACAATAAACTAGCCACTACGATCCAGAGGATGGATATAGAGTACACAATAAACTAGCCACTACGATCCAGAGGATGGATATAGAGTACACAATAAACTAGCCACTACGATCCAGAGGATGGATATAGAGTACACAATAAACTAGCCACTACGATCCAAAGGATGGATAAATGGTGTACAATAAACCTGCCGCTTCGGCGGCAAAATCTAAAATATCTCATCTAGGAAAGAGGACAATTTCCCCAGCTCTACGACCTCGGAAACACAATAATTACCGTCGAGTAGCAGAATACAAATATCATTTTCCTGGGAGTCGTCAGAATTGTGGTTTATCTCAGGTCGCAGGAAGGTGGCTGCCGGCAGACGAAGCCGTCACAACTTATCTAACCCTAGCGTCTCCCCCACCTGCAAATCCAGGAAAAGGCCACCATGTCGCAAGTCGCTCCAGTGAAAATTAATTTTGCATCAGTCACCCCTTCCAGCAGGGAGATGGGGGTGACGCTTGTGTGTGTTATCCTCCCCGAGTCAAGAGTACACGATGTCCCGTGTGATCCTCCCCCGAGTCAAGAGTACACGATGTCCCGTGTGATCCTCCCCGAGTCAAGAGTACACGATGTCCCGTGTGATCCTCCCGAGTCAAGAGTACACGATGTCCCGTGTGATCCTCTCCCGAGTCAAGAGTACACGATGTCCCGTGTGATCCTCCCCCGAGTCAAGAGTACACGATGTCCCGTGTGATCCTCCCCGAGTCAAGAGTACACGATGTCCCGTGTGATCCTCCCCCGAGTCAAGAGTACACGATGTCCCGTGTGATCCTCCCGAGTCAAGAGTACACGATGTCCCGTGTGATCCTCTCCCGAGTCAAGAGTACACGATGTCCCGTGTGATCCTCCCCGGTCAGGAGTACACGATGTCCCGTGTGATCCTCCCCGAGTCAAGAGTACACGATGTCCCGTGTTATCCTCCCGAGTCAAGAGTACACGATGTCCCGTGTGATCCTCCCCGAGTCAAGAGTACACGATGTCCCGTGTGATCCTCCCCGAGTCAAGAGTACACGATGTCCCGTGTTATCCTCCCCCGAGTCAAGAGTACACGATGTCCCGTGTTATCCTCCCCCGAGTCAAGAGTACACGATGTCCCGTGTTATCCTCCCCCGAGTCAAGAGTACACGATGTCCCGTGTGATCCTCCCCCGAGTCAAGAGTACACGATGTCCCGTGCGATCCTCCCTTGAGTCAAGAGTACACGATGTTCCGTGTGATCCTCCCCCGAGTCAAGAGTACACGATGTCCCGTGTGATCCTCCCCGTGTCAAGAGTACACGATGTCCCGTGTGATCCTCCCCCGAGTCAAGAGTACACGATGTCCCGTGTGATCCTCCCCCGAGTCAAGAGTACACGATGTCCCGTGTTATCCTCCCCCGAGTCAAGAGTACACGATGTCCCGTGTGATCCTCCCCGAGTCAAGAGTACACGATGTCCCGTGTGATCCTCCCCGAGTCAAGAGTACACGATGTCCCGTGTGATCCTCCCCGTGTCAAGAGTACACGATGTCCCGTGTGATCCTCCCCGAGTCAAGAGTACACGATGTCCCGTGTGATCCTCCCCGAGTCAAGAGTACACGATGTCCCTGTGATCCTCCCCGAGTCAAGAGTACACGATGTCCCGTGTGATCCTCCCCGAGTCAAGAGTACACGATGTCCCGTGTGATCCTCCCTGAGTCAAGAGTACACGATGTCCCGTGTGATCCTCCCCGAGTCAAGAGTACACGATGTCCCGTGTGATCCTCCCCGAGTCAAGAGTACACGATGTCCCGTGTTATCCTCCCTTGAGTCAAGAGTACACGATGTCCCGTGTATCCTCCCCGAGTCAAGAGTACACGATGTCCCGTGTGTATCCTCCCCGAGTCAAGAGTACACGATGTCCCGTGTGATCCTCCCCGAGTCAAGAGTACACGATGTCCCGTGTGATCCTCCCCGAGTCAAGAGTACACGATGTCCCGTGTGATCCTCCCCGAGTCAAGAGTACACGATGTCCCGTGTATCCTCCCCGAGTCAAGAGTACACGATGTCCCGTGTGATCCTCCCCGAGTCAAGAGTACACGATGTCGTGTATCCTCGTGACAATGTCGTGATCCTCCCGAGTCAAGAGTACACGATGTCCCGTGTGATCCTCCCCGAGTGAAGAGTACACGATGTCCCGTGTGATCCTCCCCGAGTCAAGAGTACACGATGTCCCGTGTTATCCTCCCCCGAGTCAAGAGTACACGATGTCCCGTGTTATCCTCCCCCGAGTCAAGAGTACACGATGTCCCGTGTTATCCTCCCCCGAGTCAAGAGTACACGATGTCCCGTGTTATCCTCCCCCGAGTCAAGAGTACACGATGTCCCGTGTGATCCTCCCCCGAGTCAAGAGTACACGATGTCCCGTGTTATCCTCCCCCGAGTCAAGAGTACACGATGTCCCGTGTGATCCTTCCCCGAGTCAAGAGTACACGATGTCCCGTGCGATCCTCCCCAAGTCAAGAGTACACGATGTCCCGTGCGATCCTCCCCCGAGTCAAGAGTACACGATGTCCCGTGTGATCCTCCCCCGAGTCAAGAGTACACGATGTCCCGTGTGATCCTCCCCCGAGTCCAGTACCTCGAGTGCTAGCGTACTCAGCTCACACACTGAGGTCCGTGGTTCGATCCCCGGTACAAGTGGAAACATTAGGACGTGTTGTCCATGTTCACCTAGCAGTAAATAGATACCTGGGTGCTAGCAGACTGGTGTGGGTCGCATCCTGGGAAAAAAACTAATTTGCCCAAAATCCTCTGCATAACAAGCGACTTTCTATATAGTAGTATGTCACTGATGTCAGCTATGGTCTGTATACCTTGTACTTGTAGAAATAAAGATTATTATTATTATTATTATTATTATTATTATAGAAGAGCAGAAGGAGCTCTCTCCACCCTCCACTCCCACCGGCTATTGACGCCCAGAGGTACTGAACTATCTGAACCAAGACTACCATACTATCTGAACCAAGACTACCATACTATCTGAACCAAGACTACCATACTATCTGAACCAAGACTACCATACTATCTGAACCAAGACTACCATACTTCGAACAGACTACATACTTCGAACCAAGACTACCATACTATCTGAACCAAGACTACCATACTATCTGAACCAAGACTACCATACTATCTGAACCAAGACTACCATACTATCTGAACCAAGACTACCATACTATCTGAACCAAGACTACCATACTATCTGAACCAAGACTACCATACTATCTGAACCAAGACTACCATACTATCTGAACCAAGACTACCATACTATCTGAACCAAGACTACCATACTATCTGAACCAAGACTACCATACTATCTGAACCAAGACTACCATACTATCTGAACCAAGGGTATGAAACTATCTTCGCAAGAGATAGGGCTCTAAGCTGTGGGTAGTCAGCATTTACCTATTTACCAGTAGTAACTAGCCACTTACAGTAGTAATTAGCTGTATACTATAGTAACTAGTTCTTTACATTAGTAACTAGTTGTTTACAGTAATAACCAGTTGTTTATAATAGTAAATAGTTGTTTACACAGGTAGTAATTTACATGATTAAATAGCTGCTTATAGCAGTAATTAGCTGCATGCAGTAGTAACTAGAGCTGAAACAATAGTATTGTTAACAAAGATGCATTGGGATGAGGGCACACGACGTAGAGAAGACCAGTACTGGAGTACACAGCGCCAGCATTGAGCCATCAATTCATTCACCATAGAAAGCTCTTTACTGAGGTTCAAGCCCAGGCTGTCTCGAAGATATTGGAAGAACTACAGATATTTCATCACTAGGAGAAGCAGGTAAGTAGGGAAATTAGGTGAGGGAAGTAGGACAGCAGGTATCTGTACTCCGGACATATTTACCAGAAAATGTTTCATAAGAACATAAGAAAGGAGGAAGTAATCAAGGTCCTGGGACCGTGATTACTTACTTAATGTCGATATCTATCACCAAGGTTATACCATACTCTATATACACCAAAAAATGGTTGGGAAAAGAAACATAGGTAAATATGAAGAGTGACGTTGTAGTCTAGACCAGCTGTGATTAATTTACACCCGAGAGTTGAGTCAGTTTTCTCGTACTATCAATAATTCTGCCGCTCTTGTTGGGGATCACGAAAACCTTTTTTGCAATTTGGGGAATGATGCAGGCGGCATTTTTCCTTCGCATTCTTTCCTTATAAAATGAGTCAAATATTTGTTGTATATACGTATATAAACTTTGCGGCTTCTGCGGGTTTAGCGCTAACTCCTTAATATAATAAACGTGTTTGTGTATACAGTGAGTTCTTTTATAAGGCACCTCTATACAGTGCGATATTTTGTAAATGTAAGTGAAAGAGGACATTCAGAATTGAATATTCTTAAGTAGGTGTGAGGTGAACTTGACTAGCATGGACCAGTAGGCCTACTGCAGGGCTCCTTCTTAACAACATAAGAACGTAAGAAAGAAGGAACACTGCAGCTGGCCTACTGGCCCATGCGAGGCAAGTCCAATTCATCCACCGGCCCAAGGCTAGTCAGGGCAGGTCACACCCACTCAAAGAAGGAGCACGACATCAGACCCATCAACACAAGCTAGTCATGTCCAACTCACACCAACCCACACCCACTCATGTATTTATCTAACCTATTTTTAAAACTACACAACGTTTTAGCTTCTATGACGGTACTCGGGAGTTTGTTCCACTCATCCACAACTCTATTACCAAACCAGTGCTTTCCTATATCCTTCCTGATTCTGAATTTTTCCAACTTAAAGCCATTGCTGCGAGTCCTGTCTTGGCTAGATATTGAACTCTGTTAATTTCAACTGTTTTTCTTTCAATAACAGGCTCTACAAACAAACATACGGCATGGGAATGGGGTTCCCCATCAGTGCCGTCTTAGCTAACTTGTATATGGAACACCTAGAGGCTGAACACTTCGCCAACGTCATCCCCTCAAGCGTCACTTGGTTACGTTACGTGACGACGTCCTCGTAATAACTCCCAAACGTTTTGATGTACGGAATCTTCAGGCAAGGCTCAACGCAGTTGAACCGGCGATCCAGTTTACACTAGAAGAGTCCAATGACAAGCTACCCTTTCTAGACGTCCTCATCCACAAAGTAGATAACAACCTAAGATTTCAAGTTTACCGGAAACCTACAAATAAAAATGATCTCACACACTTTTATTCCAGTCAAGATACTAAGACCAAAAGAGGCATCATCATCGGAGTTTTCCTAAGAGCTTACCGAATTTGTAGTCCTGAGTTTCTTGACGAAGAATGTACATACATTCACCAAACCTTCACTGATTTACATTTTCCTTCCTTTTTCATCAAAGATTGCAAGAAAAGAGCTCTTCAGACCATTAATTCTCCACCAACCAACACCACTCCAAAGTTATAATTCTTCCCAACAGCCATGTTGCATCCAACATTTCTAAAGTATTTGCACAAGCTAACACTAGAGTCGCCATCGCTTCCAGTACTTCTATAAAGGATCTAACCAGGACAAAATCCAAGCACCATGAACCAGTCAACGCGGGGGTTTACACTATACCCTGTGGAGGCTGCGACAGGATTTATGTAGGAGAAACAGCAAGAAACCTCGAAACACGCCTCAAAGAACACATTAATGCATGTAGGAACGATAACCTGAACAACGCCTGCGTACAACACCGAAATTCCACCAATCATCTCATGAAATTCAAAGACGCCCGATTAGTAATCAAAGAAACTAATTTCCGCAGACGCAAAGTGCCTTGAATCAGCACTTATCGCTGTTTCTAACACAATTAAACAAAACAAAGGCAGCTTCACCATCTCTGAAGTCTTAGCAAGAATCCTCCTGAAAACAGTAAACCCTACCATCACATAGCCTCTCCTGCTAATACCACACAAGCGCATCGCAGATGTGGAACACTGCTACAGGCCTTCTCTTTTCCAACCTCCTACAGAAATATTTGTCTAACCTATTTTTATACTACCCAAGTTCTTATGTTAATTGCTTTTATCACCTTTTACTCATGTGCAAGTTGATTGTTCTACCTTATTGTATTACTACTACTACTACAACTTATATCACTACTACTTCTACTACCACTAGTGTTACAAATTAGACACATATGCAACACTTGGGTATCTTTATTGTGGAAACGTTTCGCCACACAGTGGCTTCATCAGTCCAATACAAAGTAGAAAGTTGTAAAGAGAGGAGGAGTTTGAGGTAATCAGTCCCTCGGCCTGGAGTCAATGTGTTCAGTCCATCAATCTTGTAGTAAGTACAGCATAGGGCAATGGAGGTTTCTTATATACTGTAGTCAGGTGAGGTGAAGCAGGAGGAGGCGGGGTCATAGTGGTACCATCCACTAGTCGAAGTAGGTCTTCGTCCAAAGGTTGGACAAGTGTTGAAGAATTCGTTTGTATCAAGATCCCAACTCCTCCTCTGCTTACAACTTTCTACTTTGTATTATACTGATGAAGCCACTGTGTGGCGAAACGTTTCCACAATAAAGATACCCAAGTGTTGCATATGTGTCTAATTTATCAACTTGTCGGTTTTCTGAACCATTCGTCTACACTAGTATTATACCTCACTCTGAGTATATATATACCCTCTGTGTCCATGTATTGTTTGTAACGGCTTGACAAAGCTCCTGGAGAGCGAAACGTTGCCACAATAAAATGTCACATTAGTTGCATTTGTGTCCTTTTACTTAACATATTGTCGGTAATTCTACCAATATTAATATATATTTTTAGCACGTTATTTACATCCCCTTTATTTATTCCTGTTTTCCATTTATACACCTCAATCATATCCCCCCTAATTCTACACCTTTCTAGAGAGTGCAGATTCAGAGCCCTCAGTCTATCCTCATAGGGAAGAAAGATTTCTGATACATGGGATCAACTTAGTCATCCTCCTCTGTACGTTTTCCAGAGCATTTATATCCATTCTGTAATACGGTGACCAGAACTGTGCAGCATAATCTAAATGAGGCCTAACCAAAGATATATAGAGTTGAAGAACAACCTGAGGACTTCTATTATTTATACTTCTTGATATGAAGCCAAGGATTCTGTTAGCTTTATTGTGAACACTTATGCACTGTTGTCTTGGTTTCAGATTACTGCTAACCAGAACTCCTAAATCCTTCTCGCAATCAGTAATATTAAGATCCACATTATTTAGTTTATACGTGGCATGATTATTTTCCTGTCCAACACTTAGAACTTTGCATTTATCTATATTAAACTGCATCTGCCACGTCTCCGACCACTGCATTAGTCTATTCAAATCATCCTGGAGTGCTCTAATGTCCTCATTAGAATGAATTGGACGGCCTATTTTGGTGCCATCAGCAAACTTGCTTATGTCGCTATTTATTCCCTCATCTATGTCGTTTATGTAAGTTGTGAACAACAAAGAGACCAGCACTGACCCCTGTGGAACACCGCTTGTGAATTGCCCCCACTCTGATTTTTTCCCATTTATGCAAACTTTCTGCTGCCTATTTGTCAACCATGCCTCTACCCAGGAAAAAAATTCTCCTATTCAGTGTGCCTTAAGTTTTCTCAACAGCCTCTGATGTGGGACTCTATCAAAAGCCTTACTGAAGTCCATATACACAATATCATATTCATTACCATAATCTACCTCCTCTAATACCTTAGTGAAAAAATTTAATAAATTCGTAAGGCAGGAACGCTCTTTTGTTAAACCGTGCTGAGATTCATTGATAAATTTATGCTTTTCAAGATGGCTACGAATTGCCTCGGCAATTATTGATTCCATAAATTTTCCCACTATGGAGGTTAGGCTTATTGGTCTATAGTTCAAAGCTAAGGACCTATCACCTGCTTTGAAAATAGGTATCACATAGCAGGTGACAGGTTCTTAGCTTCGAACTATAGACCAATAAGCCTAACCTCCACAGTGTGACTTGGACTTAGCTAGCATGGGCCAGTAGGCCTTCTGCAGTGCTCCTTCTTTCTTATATTATGAATAACACGGAAAAATTGTCACAACACTGGCTATTCAATTTTACCTAAATGTGTTTGCAGGGGTACATTCACAGCTCCTGGTCCAGCCTTTTCGCTAGTCACTACTAGGTTCACTCTCTCCCTGCTCCATGAGCTTTATCATACCTCTTCTTAAAACTATGTATGGATCCTGCCTCCACTACATTACTCCCCAGATTGTTTCACTTCCTGACAACTCTGTAGCTGAAGAAATACTTCCTAACATCCCTGTGACTCATCTGAGTCCCCAACTTCCAGTTGTGTGTGTGTGTGTGTGTGTGTGTGTGTGTGTGCATGTGTGTGTGTGTGTGTGTGCATGTGTGTGTGTGTGCATGTGTGTGCATGTGTGTGTGTGTGTGTGTGTGTGTAGCCCGGAAGTGGGTGAGCGGATGTTGCAGGAGGTAGTCGCTGCAACTGCACTTTCTCACGATTTGTTAATTCCAGATTGAGAATTGTGTGAGAGAGTAAGTGGGGGAGGGGGACACTTTGTGTCCTAAAGTGCTCTCTAAGTGACTCAATCTTCATTTGAGGGAAATTTATGCAATCACCACCTGCTCCATAATAACTTTACGTGTGTTTAAGAAGCTCACCACTCGGCTAGGATATACACTCTGCTAGGATATACACTCAGCTAGGATATACACTCTGCTAGGATATACACTCTGCTAGGATATACACTCTGCTAGGATATATACACTGCTAGGATATACACTCTGCTAGGATATACACTCTGCTAGGATATACACTCTGCTAGGATATACACTCAGCTAGGATATACACTCTGCTAGGATATACACTCTGCTATGATATACACTCAGCTAGGATATGCACTCAGCTAGGATATACACTCAGCTAGGATATACACTCAGCTAGGATATACACTCAGCTAGGATATACACTCTGCTAGGATATACACTCAGCTAGGATATACACTCTAGGATATACCTCGTAGGATATACACTCTGCTAGGATATTCACTCAGCTAGGATATATACACTGCTAGGATATACACTCTGCTAGGATATACACTCTGCTAGGATATATACACTGCTAGGATATACACTCTGCTAGGATATATACACTGCTAGGATATATACACTGCTAGGATATACACTCTGCTAGGATATGCACTCAGCTAGGATATACACTCTGCTAGGATATATACACTGCTAGGATATACACTCTGCTAGGATATATACACTGCTAGGATATACACTCTGCTAGGATATATACACTGCTAGGATATATACACTCTGCTAGGATATACACTCTGCTAGGATATATACACTCTGCTAGGATATACACTCTGCTAGGATATATACACTGCTAGGATATACACTCTGCTAGGATATATACACTGCTAGGATATATACACTCTGCTAGGATATACACTCTGCTAGGATATATACACTGCTAGGATATATACACTCTGCTAGGATATACACTCTGCTAGGATATATACACTGCTAGGATATACACTCTGCTAGGATATATACACTGCTAGGATATATACACTCTGCTAGGATATACACTCTGCTAGGATATATACACTGCTAGGATATACACTCTGCTAGGATATATACACTGCTAGGATATATACACTCTGCTAGGATATACACTCTGCTAGGATATATACACTGCTAGGATATATACACTCTGCTAGGATATATACACTCTGCTAGGATATATACACTCTACTAGGATATATGCACTCTGCTAGGATATATACACTCTGCTAGGATATATACACTCTGCTAGGATATATACACTGATAGGAGATATACACTTTGCTAGGATATATACACTCTGCTAGGATATATACACTCTGCTAGGATATATGCACTCTGCTAGGAGATATACACTCTGCTAGGATATTACACTCTGCTAGGATATATGCACTCTGCTAGGATATATACACTCTGCTAGGATATATACACTCTGCTAGGATATATACACTGCTAGGAGATATACACTGCTAGGATATATACACTGCTAGGATATATACACTCTGCTAGGATATATACACTGCTAGGAGATATACACTCTGCTAGGATATATACACTCTGCTAGGATATATACACAGCTAGGATATATACACTCTGCTAGGATATATACACTCTGCTAGGATATATACACTCTGCTAGGATATATGCACTCTGCTAGGATATATACACTCTGCTAGGATATATACACTGCTAGGATATATGCACTCTGCTAGGATATATACACTGTTAGTATATATCCACTGTTAGGATATATACACTCTGCTAGGATATATGCACTCTGCTAGGATATATGCACTCGCTAGGATATATACACTCTGCTAGGATATATACACTGCTAGTATATATATACTCTGCTAGGATATATACACTCTGCTAGGATATATGCACTCTTCTAGGATATATGCACTCGCTAGGATATATGCACTCTGCTAGGATATATACACTCTGCTAGGATATATACACTCTGCTAGGATATATGCACTCTGCTAGGATATATACACTCTGCTAGGATATATACACTCTGCTAGGATATATACACTCTGCTAGGATATATGCACTCTGCTAGGATATATGCACTCTGCTAGGATATATACACTCTGCTAGGATATATACACTCTGCTAGGATATATGCACTCTGCTAGGATATATACACTGTTAGGATATATACACTGCTAGGATATATACACTCTGCTAGGATATATACACTGCTAGTATATATATACTCTGCTAGGATATATACACTCTGCTAGGATATATACACTCTGCTAGTATATATATACTCTGCTAGGATATATACACTCGGCTAGGATATACACACTCAGGGGCGTCTGTATATAACTGTAGAGGGTTCCGGGGGTCAACGCCCCCGCGGCCCGGTCTGTGACCATACCTCATGGTGGATCAGGGCCTGATCAACCAGGCTGTTACTGCTGGCCGCACGCAAACCGACGTACGAACCACAGCTCGGCTGGTCAGGTACTGACTTTAGGTGCCTGTCCAGTGCCTGCTTGAAGACAGCCAGAGGTCTATTGGTAATCCCCCTTATGTATGCTGGGAGGCAGTTGAACAGTCTTGGGCCCCTGACACTTATTGTGTTGTCTCTTATCGTGCTACATCCACAGGTGAAAATTTTTAGTATATACACCGTGAAGTGTATCTGTTTGTATATACACCATCAGGTGCATGTGTCTCAGTGTATATACACTGCGATGTGTGTATATCTCAGTGTATATACACTGTGAGGTGTCTCTCAGTGTATATATACCTCTTTCTAAAGCTCTAATAAAGATCAATAAAGCTCTAATTTATATTAAATATAAATGCTGCTCAAAACGGTGCTCATGGCTCAATTGGTAACAGCCTCAGCTCATAACTGTGGGACCTGGGGTCGATCCCCGGCACGGGTGGAAACGTTGGCAATGTTTCCTTACACCTGCTGTCAATGTTCACCTAGCATTAAGTAGGTACCTGGGTGTTAATCACCTTACACCTGCTGTCTTTGTTCACCTAGCATTAAGTAGGTACATGGGTGTTAGTCACCTTACACCTGCTGTCTTTGTTCACCTAGCAGTATGTAGGTACCTGGGTGTTAGTCACCTTACACCTGCTCTCCCTGTTTACCTAGCATTAAGTAGGTACCTGGGTGTTAGTCGACTGGTGTGGGTCGCATCCTGGGGAAGAAAATTACAGACTCTAATAGAAATAAGCCAAACTGATGACAGTACCTCCTTTTCCTCTTCCTCTTTCTCCTCCTCATCTTCCTCTTCCACTTCCTCCTATTGCAAAATAAAATAGTTAACCTCTTCTAAAGACATTATCATTTTCTTTAATTACAAACTGTGAAGTTTTCTATGAACAAATAATGGCTAACTCAAATATATTTACTAGTAACTGTATAATAATAATAAGTAATAATATATCTTTATTTCTACAAGTACATGTACAAGGTATACAGACCTAGCTGACATCAGTGACATACTACTATATAGAAAGCCCCTTGTTATGCTGAGCATTTCTGACAAATTAGGTCAATTTTGTCGGCTAACACCCAGGTACCTATTATTACTAATGGGTGAACATAGACAACCAGTGTAAGGAAACACGCCCAATGTTTCTACCCTCGCCGGGAATCGAATCTGGACACGTATCATCTGTGTGTCTCCCAAACTGCCAGAAGTACTTGTAACCAAGCCTAAGTCTGGTCACTACAACATCAGTCAGTCTGTTCACATTGTAAGTTGCTCCATAAACATACTTATCTATGTTCATGTTATCATAGTGGGTTATAGATCTACTCAGGCTTCTAACTGCATTCCTATAGCAATCATTTTCATTATTTATTTCTCTCCTAATATTATTCCTAATGGTAGACACAGATATACCAAAGTTATATTCTACATTCTCCTTCTGGGTACTCTTCTTGGCTAACATATCAACTTTATCATGAAGGAGTAATCCAATGTGTGATGGAATCCATAGCAATTGTACATTAATTCCTTTATCCCGGATTTTTGAGTATCTATACCTGGTTTCTACAATGAGCATGTTGTTAGAGTCATTATATGAGTCAAGAGCCTTCAATGATGACATAGAATCAGTAATGATGATAGAGTCAAGCTCAGTGTCATAAGTTAGCTTTAGTGCCATTAGGATTGCAAACAATTCAGTTTGCAGTGTAGAAGCCCAGTTGTTAATTCTTATGCCTAGTTCAACAAATTTATTATTGTTCTTAACCAGGGAGGTGGCAACCAGAGCAGATGCAGCCCTGCCAGAAGACTCCTGTTTAGATCCATCAGTGTATATAACTTGCGATAACTTATTACTACCAGCTAGGCGAGAAATTTCTTCTTGAGCAGTTGCTTTAACAAGTGATTTAAGGAAGGGATTACTAGCAATGAGCTTCTTGGGAGAGTCTTGCAGATATACCTGGAGAGTATACCTGGAGAGAGTTCCAGGGGTCAACGCCCCTGCGGCCCGGTCTGTGACCAGGCCTCATGTTGGATCAGAGCCTGATCAACCAGGCTGTTACTGCTGGCCGCACGCAGTCCAACGTACGAACCACAGCCTGGCTGGTCAGGTACAGACTTTATGTGCCTGTCCAGTGCCTGCTTGAATACAGCCAGGGGTTTGTTGGTAATCCCCCTGATGTATGCTGGGAGACAGTTGAACAGTCTTGGGCCCCTGACACTTATTGTGTTGTCCCTTAACGTGCTAGTGGCACCCCTGCTTTTCATTGGGGGGATGTTACATCGCCTGCCGAGTCTTTTGCTTTTGTCGGGAGTGACTCACGTGTGCAAGTTTGGTACTAATCCCTCGAGAATTTTCCACGTGTATATAATAATGTATCTCTCCCGCCTGCGTTATAGGGAGGACAGGTGGTTTATCGCAGTTAATGCATACCGTGAAGGTTCTCTGCACATTTTCTAGGTCAGCAATTTCACCTGCTTTGAAAGGTGCAGTTAGTGTGCAGAAATATTCCAGCCTAGATAGAACAAGCGTCCTGAAAGGTGTCAACATAGGCTTGGCATCCCTGGTTTTGAAGGTTCTCATTATCCATCCTGTCATTTTTCTAGCAGATGCGATTGCTACGGTGTTATGGTCCTTGAAGGTGAGATCCTCTGACATGATCACTCATAGGTCTTTGACATTAGTTTTTCGCTCTATTGTGTGGTTGGAATTTGTTTTGTACTCCGATGAGATTATAATTTCCTCACGTTTTCCATATCTGAGTAATTGAAATTTCTCATCATTGAACTTCATATTGTTTTCTGCAGCCCATTTAAAGATTTGGTTTATGTCTTCTTTGAGTCTTGCAGTGTCTTCAACGGTGGACACTGTCATGGAGATTTGGGTGTCATCTGCAAAGGAAGACACTGCACTGTGGCTTATATCCCTGTCTATGTCCGATATGAGGATGAGGAACAGGATGGGAGCAAGTACTGTGCCTTGTGGAACAAAGCTTTTCACTGTAGCCGCCTCAGACTTTACTCTGTTGACTACTACTCTTTGTGTTCTACTTGTTAGGAAATTATAGATCCATCTACCAACTTTTCCTGTTATTCCTTTATCACGCATTTTGTGTGCTATCACACCATGGTCACACTTGTCAAAGGCTTTTGCAAAGTCTGTGTATAAAACATCTGCATTCTGTTTGTCTTCTAGAGCATCCAGAACCTTGTCGTAGTGGTTCAGTAGTTGGGACAGACAGGAGCGACCTGCTCTAAACCCATGCTGCCCTGGGTTGTGTAATTGATGGGTATCTAGATGAGTGGCGATCTTGCTGCTTAGAACCCTTTCAAAGATTTTTATGATATGGGACGTTAGTGCTATTGGTCTGTAGTTCTTTGCTATTGCTTTACTGCCGCCTTTGTGGAGTGGGGCTATGTCTGTTGTTTTTAGTAACTGCGGGACGATCCCAGTGTCCATGCTCCCTCTCCATAGGATGTTAAAAGCACGTGATAGGGGCTTCTTGCAGTTCTTGATGAACACGGAGTTCCATGAGTCTGGGCCTGGAGCGGAGTGCATGGGCATGTCATTTATTGCCTTTTCGAAGTCATTTGGCGTCAGGGTAATGTCAGATAGGCTTGCGTCTGCCAAATTCTGTGGCACTCTCATAAAAAATTAATTTAGGTCTTCGACTTTCAGTCTGGTTAGCGGCTCGCTAAAAACTGAGTCATACTGGGACTTTAGTAACTCACTCATTTCCTTGCTGTCATCTGTGTAGGACCCATCACGTTTAAGTAGGGGCCCAATACTGGATGTTGTTCTCGACTTTGTTTTGGCATAAGAAAAGAAATACTTTAGGTTTCTTTCAATTTCATTTATAGCTTTTAGTTCTTCCCGCGTTTCTTGATTCCTGTAAGATTCCTTTAGTTTTAATTCGATGTTTGCTATTTCTCTGACCAGTGTCTCCCTACGTGATATTAAATGAACACATCTTCCTTGGAGGGGTGAAATGCTCTTGTTGCCTACAGTGATACAATTCATGCAGGTTGTAAAACTTAATGTAATTACATGTTTTCACAATCCATTTAGATCTGTGAGTATTTACTTCTAGATATTTAGTAAGATTCATTGTGACAGTGTCTGGTTCATTTCTTAACATTCTAATACCAAGTACAGTGTTAATCTTAACAATCCTATCACTGATACTAGAAATACCAAGCTCCTTCCTCATATTAAGAACTTTTGTAGATTTGGGACAGCCAAGAATAATTCTGAGAGCTTCATTTTGCATTAACTCCAAGGGTCGGAGAGAACTTTCTCTGGCTAACATCAACATGAGAGCACATAATCAATTAAGGACCTAACATAGGCTATGTACATCATTCTCACATTAGCACCATAGTTGGGGTTGTAGCCAGCAACAGCTTTAAGAGCATTTAGTCTATCTTTGCATTTTTTATTTAGTTGTGGTATAGTGGATTTGTTAAAGGGTACATCTACACCAAGATATCTGTAAGTTTTAACGTAGCTAATGTTTTCACCCTGCAAATAGATGGGTGGTGGATGTCGTTTGCTTGGTAATATCTTTGTTTTAGAAGAAGATATTACGAGGCCTAGTCGATTACAAATTGCTTGAACTTCATTAAGAACGGTATTCATCTTCTTATGCCCTGTTGTATGGATCATGATGTCATCAGCATAGCTTATAGCTATATGTTAGGTGGGGCAGGTAGAACATTTAGGAGAGCATTAATCAGAATACGTATTGTACAGAGATGAAATTTTGCTCTATATTGGGTTAACTACCCAGCATTATCCTGGGTTAACCACCCAACATTATCCTGGGTTAACCACCCAGCATTATCCTGGGTTAACCACCCAGCATTATCCTGGGTTAACCACCCAGCATTATCCTGGGTTAACCACCCAGCATTATCCTGGATTAACCACCCAGCATTATCCTGGGTTAACCACCCAGTATTATCCTGGGTTAACCACCCAGCATTATCCTGGGTTAACCACCCAGCATTATCCTGGGTTAACCACCCAGCATTATTCTGGGTTAACCACCCAGCATTATTCTGGGTTAACCTCCCAGCATTATCATGGGTTAGCCACCCAGCATTATCCTGGGTTAGCCACCCAGGATTATCCTGGGTTAGCCACCCAGCATTATCCTGGGTTAACCACCCAGCATTATCCTGGGTTAATGTAAACAAATGCAAAGTTCTAAATGTTGGGCAGGACAATAACCATGCCACATATAAGCTGAATAATGTAGATCTTATTACTTGTAATTGCGAGAAGGATTTAGGAGTTCTGGTTAGTAGTAATCTGAAGCCTAGACAACAGTGCATAAGTGTTCGCAATAAAGCTAACAGAATCCTTGGCTTCATATCAAGAAGTACAAATAACAGAAGTCCTCAGGTTGTTCTTCAACTCTATATATCTTTGGTTAGGCCTCATTTTGATTATGCTGCACAGTTCTGGTCACCGTATTACAGAATGGATATAAATGCACTGGAAAACGTACAAAGGAGGATGACAAAGTTGATCCCTTGTATCAGAAATCTTCCCTATGAGGATAGACTGAGGGCCCTGAATCTGCACTCTCTAGAAAGGCGTAGAATTAGGGGGGATATGATTGAGGTGTACAAATGGAAAACAGGAATAAACAAAGGGATGTAAATAGCGTGCTGAAAATATCCAGCAAGACAGGACTCGCAGCAATGGTTTCAAGTTGGAAAAGTTCAGATTCAGGAAGGATATAGGAAAGCATTGGTTTGGTAATAGAGTTGCGGATGAGTGGAACAAGCTCCCAAGTACCATCATAGATGCTAAGACGTTGTGTAGTTTTAAAAATAGGTTAGATAAATACATGGGTGGGTGTGGATGGGTGTGAGTTTGGACCTGACTAGCTTGTACTAGGTCAGATGCAGTGCTCCTTCCTTAAGTGAATGTAACCTGACCTGTACTAATTCCTTAAGTGGAAGTGATCTGACCAGGTGGTCAGCTGGACAATTATATGAGTGGGTGCGGTTTGGTGTGAATTGGTCTTGACTAGCTTGTGCTACTAGGTCAGATGCAGTGCTCCTTCCTTAAGTGAATGTAACCTGACCTGGCTGGGTCCGGGCATTGGCTTAAGCCGTTGGAGATTTGGACCTGCCTCGCATGGGCTAGTAGGCCTGCTGCAGTGTTCCTTCTTTCTTATGTTCTTCTTCTTCTTCTTATGTTAAGCACCCAGCATTATCCTGGGTTAACCACCCAGCATTATCCTGGGTTAACCACCCAGCATTATCCTGTGTTAGCCACCCAGCATTATCCTGGGTTAGCCACCCAGGATTATCCTGGGTTAACCACCCAGCATTATCCTGGGTTAGCCACCCAGGATAACCCAGTGTGTCATCGAGGACTGTGACTGTCTGTCTTAGTTACAATATGTCCCCCAGGATGCCACCCACACAGCCCCGGTGGCCTGGTGGCTAAAGCTCTCGTTTCACGCACGGAGGGCCCGGGTTCGCTTTCCGGCGGGGCGGAAACATTTCGAAGTGTTTCCTTACACACACACACACACATATAACAGGCCTAGTGTCTAATTGACATGTGTCTAGGACAAAATGGTAACTAACACTAGTCAGCTAACACCCAGGTACCTACTTTCTGCTAGGTGAACATAGACTGTATTTTATGGGAATATATTAAGTGTACACTGTACTTTATAGAAATATATCAAGTGTACACTGTACTTTATAGAAATATATCAAGTGTACACTGTACTTTATAGAAATATATAAAATGTACACTGAACTTTATAGAAATATATCAAGTGTACACTGTACTTTATAGAAATATATCAAGTGTACACTGTACTTTATAGAAATATATAAAATGTACACTGTACTTTATAGAAATATATCAAGTGTACACTGTACTTTATAGAAATATATCAAGTGTACACTGTACTTTATATAAATATATCAAGTGTACACTGAACTTTATAGAAATATATAAAATGTACACTGAACTTTATATAAATATATCAAGTGTACAATGAACTTTATAGAAATATATAAAATGTACACTGAACTTTATAGAAATATATCAAGTGTACACTGTACTTTATAGGAAATTATCAAGGAAACTGTCTCTTTAGAATGGCACCAGGCTCCGTCTTCTGGGTGGTGATTAGCGGACCTAAGTCTCCCATGGGCGGGTACCCTAGCGGTGGGACCACTGGTCCCAGGCCCTAGGCTGATTCGCCCACAAGCATCGAGCCAGGTGGTAGAGTGTAGCCCTCTGGTGACCACCTTCCCAGGCCCCAGAGGCTGACGGAGGCATGGTAGAAGCTGCCTTGGCCACCTGTCTGCCCTGCCCCAAGGGGCTGACTAATGGTAGCAAGTCCTAGCTTGGCAACTATCCTAGAAGTACACTGAACTTTATATAAATATATCAAGTGTACACTGAACTTTATAGAAATATATAAAATGTACACTGAACTTTATAGAAATATATAAAATGTACACTGTACTTTATAGAAATATATAAAATGTACACTGAACTTTATAGAAATATATAAAATGTACACTGTACTTTATAGAAATATATAAAATGTACACTGAACTTTATAGAAATATATAAAATGTACACTGTATTTTATAGAAATATATAAAATGTACACTGAACTTTATATAAATCAAGATTGTTATTAGTCGTTGTTATATATTCATAGGTATAAGATGCTGATCTAGCCTGTCGTGTCCTTATTGTGGCTCTAGTTGTCTCTATATAATTCTAGTTTTGTGTCTAGTGTGTTGACCAGTTCGTCATCACTTTCACTGTGTTCTGTAGGTCAGTTGGTAGCGCACACAGCTCACACACTGAGGTCCGTGGCTCAATCCCCGGTACGGGTGGAAACATTAGGACGTGTTTCCTTAAGACACCTGCTGTCCATGTTCACCTAGCAGTAAGTAGGTACCTGGGTGTTAGTGGACTGGTGTGGGTCACTTCCTGGGGGACAAAACTGACCTAATTTGCGGGAAATGCTCAGCATAACAAGGGACTTTCTGTATAGTAGTATGTCATTGATGTCAGCTATGGTCTGTATAAGTTGTATCATGTACTTGTAGAAATAAAGATTATTATTATTATTATTATTATTATTATTATTATTATTATTATTATTATTATTATTATTATTATTATTATTATTATTATTATTATTATTATTATTATTATTATTTTTATGAGGACTTGATATATGCCAGACAACTCAGCTATGAGGATATAAATTGGGCTAGGTAAGAAAGGTCTTGTATGATGACCCGCGCTGGAGCTTCTGGTCATCTGACCGAGGCTTTCCTCTGGCTTACTGGACAGAAGTTGTTATGCTTCGAATGTAGTGTAAATCTGGAGATGAATTTTGTGATGTGCTCTCCAAGATGTGCCAGTTAACACTTGACTGTGATGTGTGATGGGACTCCACCAGGTGTGTGATGGGACCCCACCAGGTGTGTGATGGGACCCCACCAGGTGTGTGATGGGACCCCACCACGTGGTGTGGTCACACACCTGCTGTGGACTCCGTAGTGTACTTACCTAATTGTGGTTGCAGGGGTCGAGTCATAGCTCCTGGCCCCGCCTCTTCACTGGTCACTACTCTGAAGACTACGGTGGAATTTTTTTTTATGAAGATTTGGGAAGAGGTTTTATCTCCACTGATTTGTATATATGTATACATATATAGTATATATATAGTAATCATAAAAAGTCAGGTGTTGGGGAGTGGCAGCGAGGTGTAGTCTCGTTCTTATATGCCTTCCTGTCAACCTTTTATTTTTATAGTTCCTTGACAATGTGAAAAGTCACGAAAGCTCTTGGAATTTCAATTTTTTTTACAGTTGTTGTGTATTAAGTGCAACACATTGTTGAATGTTGTATTAATACAATACATAGTTGAAGGTTGTATTTAATACAGTACTTAGTACTAAGAGATCTATTTTATTTGGTAAATATATTTACATAATCTTTGATACATCAAATACATTAGAAATAAAAGCAACAGCTATTTTTTCTTTTATTAGATGTGTACTGTGTGTATATATGGTGTATATGTGTATATATGGTGTATATGTGTATATATGGTGTATATGTGTATATATGGTGTATATGTGTATATATGGTGTATATGTGTATATATGGTGTATATGTGTATATATGGTGTATATGTGTATATATGGTGTATATGTGTATATATGGTGTATATGTGTATATATGGTGTATATATGTGTATATGTGGTGTATATATGTGTGCATATACACCGATAAGTTTGTATCTCTCAGTTTATATGTATACAGCGAGATGTATCTCTGTACTTACCTAGTTGTGGTTGCAGGGGTCGAGTCACAGCTCCTGGCCCCGCCTCTTCACTGGTCGCTACTAGGTCCCTCTCCCTGTTCCATGAGCTTTATCATACCTCTTCGTAAAGCTATGTATGGATCCTGCCTCCACTACATCACTTCCCAGACTATTCCTGACAACTCTGTGTATATACACTGATGCTTGTGCATCTCCGTATATACACCCAGATGCATCTCTCAGTGTATATACACCCAGATGTATGCATCTCTCAGTGTATATACACTGAGAGTTTAAACGAGCATTTCTGAATAATAATGTATAGAAGATATGAAGCCTCGGGTGACCTTCGTCTAGTCGATAGGTTTTAAACCCAACCCGGCTCAACACAACTCTAAAACTACAAGAATATATCCTGTAGTGAACTTTAATGTAGAGTTGTGTAGGTAGTTTCTGGTGATGTGTGAGTGTATGATGTAGGGATGTCAGCCATATGGCTCAGCCAAGAATGTCAGCCATATGGCTCAGCCAAGAATGTCAGCCATATGGCTCAGCCAAGAATGTCAGCCATATGGCTCAGCCAAGAATGTCAGCCATATGGCTCAGCCAAGATGAAAAGTCAGGAAAATCAAGTTATTTCATATTTAGTTTCTTTGGGTTGTTAGTGTATGGTCATGTATGATAGAGAGATACTTGATAAACAAGGTAGATAAGCAAGGCAGAGCTTGCTTATCTTCCTTGATAAGCAAGGCAGAGCTTGCTTATCTTCCTTGATAAGCAAGGCAGACCTTGCTTATCTTCCTTGATAAGCAAGGTCAGACCTTGCTTATCTTCCTTGATAAGCAAGGCAGACCTTGCTTATCTTCCTTGATAAGCAAGGCAGACCTTGCTTATCTTCCTTGATAAGCAAGGCAGACCTTGCTTATCTTGCCTGATAAGCAAGTTAGAGCTAGCTTGCCATGCTTGATAAGCAAGGTAGAGCTCACTGTAGAGCTTTATTAAGTCATAACATGTAAAGGCTCTACAAACAGCAAAATTTTGTCTATAATAAAAGTCTAAATGACCATCAAGTATCTATTAACTAGTAGATATATTTACTAGAATTAATATGTGTGGAAATCTTACATTTTCTAACCAAGAATTAGATAAGAACCCAGCCTGTGGTTGCTAGAATATATACATAATAGTCTTAACGTCTTACTCAGCTGTCAGGCGTCTATTTATAGTACTGTCAGCCGTCTACTTATAGTACTGTCAGAGGTCAGCTTATAGTACTGTCAGAGGTCAGCTTATAGTACTGTCACAGGTCAGCTTATAGTATTGTCAGAGGTCAGCTTATAGTACTGTCAGAGGTCAGCTTATAGTACTGTCAGAGGTCAGCTTATAGTACTGTCAGAGGTCAGCTTATAGTATTCACGGTCAGCAATACTGTCAGGTCAGCTTATAGTACTGTCACAGGTCAGCTTATAGTACTGTCACAGGTAAATAGTACTGTCACAGGTCAGCTTATAGTACTGGCACAGGTCAGCTTATAGTACTGTCACAGGTCAGCTTATAATACTGTCACAGGTCAGCTTATAGTACTGGCACAGGTCAGCTTATAGTACTGTCACAGGTCAGCTTATAGTACTGTCACAGGTCAACTTATAGTACTGTCACAGGTCAGCTTATAGTACTGTCACAGGTCAGCTTATAGTACTGTCACAGGTCAGCTTATAGTACTGTCACAGGTCAGCTTATAGTACTGTCCAGGTCAACTTATGTACGCCAGTCAGCTTATAGTACTGTCACAGGTCAGCTTATAGTACTGTCACAGGTCAGCTTATAGTACTGTCACAGGTCAGCTTATAGTACTGTCACAGATCAGCTTATAGTACTGTCACAGGTCAGCTTATAGTACTGTCACAGGTCAGCTTATAGTAATGTCACAGGTCAGCTTATAGTACTGTCAGAAATAATATATTTATTTTAAGATGTTTCACCTGACTGTTGGGGTTAATGGTTAACGTAATATTAGTTTATTTAACGAAATTATCGTTGCTGACTAAGCTAAGTTTGGCAAAATCTGGTTAAAAAGCGTGATGGATATAAAGAATTAGAGATGTAACATTAGCAAGTGTGTGTGTTTGTGTCACATGAGCGAGTCATCTATGTATACTGTGTGGCCTCGTGAAGCGTTAAACCCGTTAGGGCCAATCAGAGGAAGGGATGGCAGTGGCTGGACCATCCATCCCCAGACAACAGCAACAACCTCACCCATGACACACCTCTGGTGTTGTACCAGACGGAGGGTCTAGCCTACATCACCACTCGCTGAATGACCCATGCGGGTTTACCGCTCCACGAATTATACAGCACAATCTGTATGCTCAGAAATCTTCCTTTAGAGCAGATTTCTGGATACCTCAAATTTCCCCAGACGACCACAGGGGCTGTCCAGCACCTGGGGGATGGGAGGTTATCAGGTCTGATCCAAGGAAGGGGAGGGTAACCCCTGCACCTTGGACCAAGAGCTCTTAACCATCATCAAATGCAAAAGCACACTTTTCAGTATATATGTATATATATATATATATATATATATATATATATATATATATATATATATATATATATATATATATATATATATATATATACACACCAATACATTAACTTTAGGACTGATGCTTTTATTTCTAACTTATTTCTAAGTTCTTTCTAAATTAGTTCCAAATTATTCCAAAATAGTCTATTCTTTTTAGGTGGAATGTATTGACATTAATTATATTTGTCCCTTAATGATCGTTTGAAAATGTTTTATTTATATGGAGAGTTTTTGGAATATTTTAGCTAAAATTATAGAAAACTATATATTTTAATACCTAACTCTGAAAGTTATAATAAAGCATGATATAATTATATATATATATATATATATATATATATATATATATATATATATATATATATATATATATATATTTTTATATACGTATATATATTTGTATCCAGAGCAGTCATGTAAGTTTAATTTTTAACATACTTTTTTGGATTTTTTTCTTATATATTCATAAATATATTCACGTGAATTGATGTGATGTGATTTTTTTTAATTTTCCACCAAAAAAAACTAATAGACCAAACTTAGTTTTGCTGAAATATACAAAATTATCTGTAATCTTACATAATCTTATGTAATATGTAATCATACATGTTCTTTAAAAGGCCAATCAAGATTTCTTTTTAGTATTAAAACATATATTAATTCTCTGATATATAGCAAAACTAAATATATCTTTTCTTTGTCAAAGTTATTATTGCTAAATTAGCTAAATCTTCAATGTTGACTTAAAAAAAGCATGATGTATGTACTCACACACTGTATACTGTACTCTAATATTTACAGATATATATTCTATGTATATACACAGCCATATTTATATACACATTGTAGCTATGTCTAGAGGTTTTGAAATTAATGAAATGTATGGTAGAGGCCATTCCCTAAGCTATGAGAAGCGACAATGCCCTCAAATCACAGATTTGGACGGTAATAATTCTGGACTCCAATGGTAACCTCGTGTAAGGAGCGTTGAGGGTCGACCTGGTGTTATTACAATTGCAGTTCCATGGATGTACCGACCCAGCCACAGAGTACAGGATACACACAGAGGTTATGCTGATGATAGTAGTCAAGAAATGACATGGGTTCCAGGACAGGCTCTAATTGGGACAATGTTACACTCTGTGCAGAGCTTTATCATAACTAGATAGAGCTCTAGAAAGAGAGACACATCCCTCCATTTAAAACTTATTCTGCAACGAAGTCTTTCATTCAGACAGCATGTACTAAATGGCTAAGTCTACAAAGTTGTTGATGCAGTTACAAGAACGGCAGTTCGATTCCCCAACTTTCTTACATGTGACTTTGACCATGTGGTAACATTCTCATTTCATGCATTATAACACTCACAAATATTTATAATGCACATCATTAAATAATGATAATCAACTCTACTCTAGTAGATAATGTTATGACAATACTGAGAGATCTGTAGGTATGTTTCAGTGTCTGACAAATTGTAATGATGTTGGTAGAATTACCCACAATATCTTAGGTAAAAAGGACACGTGGGTAACAGCTTGACAAAGCTCCTGGAGAGCGAAACGTTGCCACAATAAAAATGTCGCATTAGTTGCACTTTGTCCTTTTACCTAACATATTGTCGGTAATTCTACCAAAATTATTGCAATCTATAGGTAGATTTTTTCCAGCATCAAACTGCATTATATAATGTCCATCAGTCTCTCTCCTTCATAGAGATTATGAGATTTTCAATATATATTTATTTTAGTGAATAATTCTTCGGTTTCAACAGGAATTGTGTTAATATTATTATTATTACTGGGAAGCGTTAAATCCACAGGGGCTGTGTAGCACCTGGGAAAGGGAAGGTAACCAGGTTTGATCCAGATGGAGATTGAAGGTGAGAGCTATGAGGAATTATATTTCCGATACAAAATGGAATAAAGATTGGCTCTGTCCAAGACAGGTGGAGGCTGGCGACTGCCAGCAGCTGGACTGGCATTTGATTTAGAGGGACCTCGAAGCCCATTAGAAACTTTAGAAGTTTGGCCTTGGGGCAGAGTAGGTGAGGGCACCATGTTAGGTGGTAACACAGTAGGTGGCCGGTGTATCCCAAGGCCGTTTTGTCAGATGGTGGGCAGGTGGTCAAAGTTGCGGGACCCACGGTGAACTGGCTGTCGGATTTCAGGTGAGGAGGAGGTGGACACTGAACCCCCACCCACTGGAGTACTGGCCAGCTGAGGAAGCAACATGGAGCCGGAGACACTTGGGTTCTGGAAGAGAAGAAACACTTCCTGTCTTATCATATTAATGGTATCCAATACTGATAAGTTGAAGAATAAGACACTTTAGCTACACTTAAGGTGTTTTTATTGTCAAAACTTTTTGCCTGCATAACAGGCATCTTCAGTCGAATAAATGAGACTATATCACTGGAGACAGTAGAAATGAAGACTTAATTTTGAGCTGATCAGTCCCCCAGCCTTAATAGAGGGTGATCAGTTCCCCGAGCCTTAATAGAGGGTGATCAGTCCCTCAGCCGCAATAGAGGGTGATCAGTCCCTCAGCCTTAATAGAGGGTGATCAGTCCCTCAGCCTTAATAGAAGATGGTCAAAGATGAGGGACTGATGACTTCTACTGCCTCTAGTGATATATTCTCCTGTAGTGGAGTGAAGAAGTCTGTTGTGTTGACAAAACGTTTTGGCAACAAATATACTGAAGTGTTGTATATGTGTCTTATTTATCTACGTGGCACCTTAGGTCAACAATCTAGAAAGTCGGGTCTTAGACCGGGTTGCTGGGGTGATGATCCCTCAACTACTCACAGATATAACAATTACATAACATCCCGAACTTATCTCAGTGATTGTGAGGGGAAAGCCCTTAAAAAGTGGGGGTTATGGTTGTTCAGACCCCCAGGAACCATTAGCGTGTTACCGCCCGCACTACCATCTAGCGGGCTGAGGCTAAACTTCAGTTCCTCAGGTCTGATTTGCTTTAATTTTTACTCCTGGTGAGTGAAATTAACCTTTATGTGTGAGACATTTAGAACCACTTTGACCCTCCACTACCCATCTAGATGGTGAAGGCCATCATAAACCACTGTGTTAGCTAATTAATTTACTCGTAGTTTAACCAGACAAGTGACGTGGTTACCACTGCGTTGTCATGGAATTCCTGCATAGAGCTGGTTGTGGAAAGTTGTCTGTCTTTGGCTGCTGTAGCCTGACAACTGTGGCGTGCATAAACTCTCCTTTGTATATAGTGTACATAGGTGTAAATAGCACTGTTATCTTGGTGAAGGAAAGACAAAATCTTATATAATCATAATTACTTGGTGAAGAAAAGATAAAGTTTGGAATTAATCTAGCTGATTTTTGAAAATACAATTTCAATACATCTTCTACTGTGTTTCTTTGCTCCAAGCTTCCTTTACCTCAGGTTAACAGGCCATTGAACCTGAGGTTATCCTGGTGTGAACTGAAGTTTGGAGAATCACTTGACCTCCACTCTTCCCCTGATCAGGTAAAGTGATCTACCACTGTGTTACTAATTTACCTAGTTACCAGTAATGACATTGAAGTGGAATACCAACCTTTGTCTTTCTTCAACCTTATACTTTCTAACCCTTATGTAACCAGTGCTTTTTTTTATTATCAGCTGTGTTGCTGGCCTGGTCAACCAGGGTAGACACTAGTTACTGGAACAAGATCCCTGTTAATGGGACATATTAGTTATTATTCCTCAAGTTATTCATTATTTTTATTATTCTTCTGCTCAGGCGGATGTTTCCTGACAGTGATAAATTATAATTGTTCACATTTGCTCTGAGAGAGAAGAGTTCCATGTACTCAGCACAGTATGAATAGAAACCAATCCTAACTCATCATTTTCCCTGCTAACAACATAACTCACAACATCACAAAGACATTAGCAACATTAGTCAAAATTCAGTAATATCACCATCACAAGTCAAGAAATTTAAATGCAGGTACTGGAGAAGTATTAATGAGGTGGCGCTGTCAGCATCACGTACAGGTGGCGCTGTCAGCGTCACATACAATGTTTACATTGCTCATCCTGGCTCTCATAATCATCTCCAGCCAGACTGGAGTTGTCTAACACTTTTGTTGAAATTGTTTTTCCTTGGATCGGAAAAATTCAAGTGCTTAATATTAAAAGACGGTTTAAATTACTGAGGCAACCTTCAATCTGTCGTGTTCCAGCTGGTCTTCCTCTGGTATCTTGTAGGTGAAGCCCCGGAAGTAGTCATGACCCAGCAGCTGGTCACACGTCCATCTCTTAGCTGGGTCGCGGTCAACACATTTCTGAAACAATCACATCACTGAGACTCACTGTGGTTTTCAAATGTCCCTTAACATTCACATTATTTTTGTGAATTTGTTATATTTAAGGACTATAGAGTACACGTGGGTCATTAAGGACACAATTCACCTGTACACTTAAAGTATACTTTAAATCTATAAAAGGGAGTGTGATTAGGATGTCTAGAATGTGTATACCATAGAACAAAACTCTTTCTACAGTGAGTGGAACCTCCCTGTATCCAGGTGGCTTACTATTGACAACACCAACAGACACATGAAATACAAAAGAAATCTTTAACTGGTTTTAGTTTAATTTAATATCTTTATTATGCAGCCCATACCCATCTTGTGGGTTGTAGTCAAAAGATTACAGAGGTACATAATGGGTCCAGGAACTGGGCCCCAAAGTTTTGATAGCTCAACAAGTTACAAAGGTAATGAACTCCAGGTAGGTCTGATCACAATCATGACCATCTACACGTCCATACATGGTTATAATCATGAACAAAGTAATGAGCCATGTATTCAGATGTTTTACCTAGAAATAAAAACTTGAACAAGTTTAAACAGAATAATAATATTATACAGGAAATCATGGCTGAATCTGAGACAACAACATTACCTTAAGAAAGTCAAGTCCTTCTCGAGGAAAAGACTTGGGCATCTTGCTCTCTACAGTCTCCACAGTGTCAGGTTCAGGTATGTTCAAGCCACGGAAAAATTCATTGTCCTTAAATATGCGCATGTGGTCAGGCAACAGGTCACCTGTTGACACAATCTCTCTTCAGACTCCAATAAAACAGTTGACGTTAAATATGTAAACACATAACCGGAATATCCAAAGCGTGAATAAGTAAGTTTTTTTAGGTACACATAAATACAGTTACACAAACTATCATACACAGTAATATATGCAAGAAAGCGATACAAGATGCAGAACAACCACTGGAGAGTTGAATGATAGCTCTAGGTCTTTTGTGTTGCAATCAACATGTCACCAGACTTGCAATGTTGCAGAAAAGAGGAGGATGTCCAAGCAAATACGATCGCTGGACAGCAAAGGCTCTTCCTGTGATCGTATTTGCTTGGACCTTCTCTTTTCTGCATCATTGCAAGCTCCTGATGATGTATTGATCACAACAAGAAAGGCCTAGAGCTATCATTCAACTCCCCCAGTGGTTGTTTTGCATAGTAACATATAAAAATTACAGTTACCTAGAGATTTTCTGATTAGGTACAACTGGTCCACATCAGACTTGCCGGGCCAGAGAGCCTCACCCTTGGCCAGCTCGGCCAAGACACAACCAATGGCCCAGACGTCCACCGGGGCGCCATACTGGGTATCTCCCACCAGCAACTCAGGGGCACGGTACCATCTTGTGGCCACGTAGTCTGTCAGGTTGTCTCCTGGACCTGTCGAAGACGCAACTGTCAACAGCAGCGGACCTAAATTTTTTGGGCTCCTTCACAATCCTTCTTATACAGTAGACCCATAATTTTTAAGCATTGTGGACTAAAGTGGCTTCTGGGGCCCCTCCAGGATTAGGGGCCCTGAAGCTTTAGCTTCAGGGCCCCTTGCTGTCAGTAAGTATGGGAATAATATCTGGAATGGAAGGAATATAGCAATATGTTTAGAGATCTACATTGATAAAGATGGAACGTGGTAAAGTTCCAACTTGATGATGATCGAACGTGATAAAGTTCCAACTTGATGATGATCGAACGTGATAAAGTTCCAACTTGATATAGGTTGAAACTGGTAAAGCTTGAATCTGATGAAATTGATAAAGCCTGAACTTAATAAAGATTGAACTTAATAAAGATTGAACTTGATAAAGATTGAACTTGGTAAATATCGAAATTAATAAAGCTTGAACTTGGTAAAGATCGAACTTGATAAAGACCGAAACTGATCGAAACGTTGTCCATATGAAAGTTTATTCATCAAAGAGTATCATGAAATATCCTTAAGTACCCTCCTATCTCGCAGGCACTATGAATCATACGGGTTTAGCGCTTCCAAATAAACCCTAATAGTCACAAAAGAGCAGCACACCACGGGTTTATTTTTTTAAACAATAGGTTGGCAGTAAAACAAGCGGATACAGACGGGCCTCGCTTTACAGCGCTTTGATTTATGGCATTTTGCTAATACAGCGGTTTTAAATTATACTCATTCTTCATTTATTCAGACTTCCTACAATAAATATATTCATCACTTACTATAAGCTAAGGATAAAAATATTTTAAGGTAAGTAATGTGTGTATATATGTATTTTTTAGGCCTAACTCTATTGTTCACTTAATATATGATAGTGTCAACATGTTATCAGGATTTTAAATTCATTTGAAAGTGAAAAAAAAAAATTTGTTTCACTTTACAGCGGTAGCCTAGAACCTAACTTGCTGTATAAGTGGGGCCCTACAGTAGCCCGGAACCTAACCTGCTGTATAAGTGAGCCCCTACAGTAGCCCAGAACCTAACCTGCTGTATAAGTGAGCCCCTACAGTAGCCCGAACCTAACCTGCTGTATAAGTGAGCCCCTACAGTAGCCCAGAACCTAACCTGCTGTATAAGTGAGCCCCTACAGTAGCCCGGAACCCTAACCTGCTGTATAAGTGAGCCCCTACAGTAGCCCGAAACCTAACTGTTTATAAGTGAGCCCTACAGTAGCCCGAAACCTAACCTGCTGTATAAGTGAGCCCCTACAGTAGCCCGGAACCTAACCTGCTGTATAAGTGAGCCCTACAGTAGCCCGGAACCTAACCTGCTGTATAAGTGAGCCCCTACAGTAGCCCGGAAACCTAACCTGCTGTATAAGTGAGCCCTACAGTAGCCCGGAACCTAACCTGCTGTATAAGTGAGCCCTACAGTAGCCCGGAACCTAACCTGCTGTATAAGTGAGCCCCTACAGTAGCCGGAACCTAACCTGCTGTATAAGTGAGCCCCTACAGTAGCCCGGAACCTAACCTGCTGTATAAGTGAGCCCCTACAGTAGCCCGAACCTAACCTGCTGTATAAGTGAGCCCCTACAGTAGCCCGGAACCTAACCTGCTGTATAAGTGAGCCCCTACAGTAGCCCGGAACCTAACCTGCTGTATAAGTGAGCCCCTACAGTAGCCCGGAACCTAACCTGCTGTATAAGTGAGCCCTACAGTAGCCCGGAACCTAACCTGCTGTATAAGTGAGCCCCTACAGTAGCCCGAACCTAACCTGCTGTATAAGTGAGCCCCTACAGTAGCCCGAACCTAACCTGCTGTATAAGTGAGCCCTACAGTAGCCCGAGAACCTAACCTGCTGTATAAGTGAGCCCCTACAGTAGCCCGAACCTAACCTGCTGTATAAGTGAGCCCCTACAGTAGCCCGAACCAACTGCTGTATAAGTGAGCCCCTACAGTAGCCCGGAACCTAACCTGCTGTAAATGAGCTAAGTGTGATAATGACCCTACAGTAGCCCAAACCTAACCTGCTGTATAAGTGAGCCCTACAGTAGCCCGGAACCTAACCTGCTGTATAAGTGAGCCCTACAGTAGCCGGAACCTAACCTGCTGTATAAGTGAGCCCTACAGTGCCCGGAACCTAACCTGCTGTATAAGTGAGCCCCTACAGTAGCCCGAACCTAACTGCTGTATAAGTGAGCCCCACAGTAGCCCGGAAACTAACCTGCTGTATAATGAGCCCCTACAGTAGCCCGGAACCTAACCTGCTGTATAAGTGAGCCCTACAGTAGCCCGAACCTAACCTGCTGTATAAGTGAGCCCTCGATTAGCTCGGAATGATAAAGCGCAATGTGATAAATGATGTCTTGCCGATAACTACGGTTTTATTCCTCGAAGTCGCTGTAATATACCTGTGATAATGAGCTAGTGAGCTACAGTGCTCGGAACATGAACCTACGCAAGTGTTTAAAGGTACGAAGGTTGTGATAAATGAAGCCCGAAGGGCGAGAAGCACGCAATTATATTACCTGTGATATAAGACCCTGCAAGTGTTGTGATAACAAGACTAGCGTTGTGATAAATGAGCCCCTACAGTGGGAAAGCTCGAAGTGTTGTGATAAATGAGCCTACAGTAGCCACGCAAGTGTTGCTGATAAGATGTAGCTACGCAAGTGTTGTGATAAATGAGCCCAAGTGTTGTAAGAAGCTAAAGTGTTGTATAATGAAGCTACGCAGTGTGGATAAACACGTGTTTTGACTACGCAAGTGTTGGATAAATGAAGCTACGAAGTTTGTGATAAATGAGCCACGCAAGTGCTGGATAAAAGCTACCGTGTTGTATAAATGAAGCCCCAAGTAGCCCGGAACTAACTGCAATGTGATAAGTGACCCCTACAGTAGCTCCGGTAACCTAACCTGCGCGAAGTGCTTGTGATAATGAAGTACGCAAGCTGTGATAAATGCAAGCACGCAAGTGTTGTGATTAAATGAAGCTACGAAGTGGGATAAATGAAGCACGAGTGTTGTGGAAAACTAAATGACTACGCAAGTGTTGTGATAAATGAAGCTACGAAGTGTTGTGATAAATGAAGCTACGAAGTGTTGTGATAAATGAAGCTACGCAAGTGTTGTGATAAATGAAGCTACGCAAGTGTTGTGATAAATGAAGCTACGCAAGTGTTGGATAAATGAAGCTACGCAAGTGTTGTGATAAATGAAGCTACGCAAGTGTTGTGATAAATAAGCTACGCAAGTGTTGTGATAAAGAACACAAGTGTTGTGATAAAATGAACCCTACGCAAGTGTTGATAAATGAAGCTACGCGTTGTGATAAAGAAGCTACGAAGGTTGATAAATGAAAGCTACGCAAGTGTTGTGATAAATGAAGCTACGCAAGTGTTGTGATAAATGAAGCTACGCAAGTGTTGTGATAAATAAGCTACGCAAGTGTTGTGATAAATAACTACGCAAGTGTTGTGATAAATGAAGCTACGCAAGTGTTGTGATAAATAAAGCTACGCAAGTGTTGTGATAAATGAAGCTACGCAAGTGTTGTGATAAATGAAGCTACCAAGTGTTGTGATAAATGAAGCTCGAAGTGTTGTGATAAATGAAGCTACGCAAGTGTTGTGATAAATGAAGCTACGCAAGTGTTGTGATAAATGAAGCTACGCAATGTTGTGATGAATGAAGCTACGAAGTGTTGTGATAAATGAAGCTACGCAAGTGTTGTGATAAATAAGCTACGCAAGTGTTGTGATAAATGAAGCTACGCAAGTGTTGTGATAAATGAAGCTACGAAGTGTTGTGATAAATGAAGCTACGAAGTGTTGTGATAAATGAAGCTACGAAGTGTTGTGATAAATGAAGCTACGAAGTGTTGTGATAAATGAAGCTACGAAGTGTTGTGATAATGAAGCTCGAGTGTTGGATAATAAGCTACGAAGTGTTGTATAATAAGCGAAGTGTTGGATAAATGAGCTACGAAGTGTTGATAATAAGCACGAAGTTTGTGATAAATGAGCTACGCAAGTGTTGGATAAATGAAGCTACGAAGTGTTGATAAATGAAGCTACGCAAGTGTTGTGATAAATGACTACGAAGTGTTGGATAAATGAAGCTACGAAGTGTTGTGATAAAGCTACCAAGTGTTGTGATATGAAGCTACGCAAGTGTGATAAATGAAGCTACGAAGTGTTGTGATAAATAAGCTACGAAGTGTTGTGATAAATAACTCGCAAGTGTTGTGATAAATGAAGCTTCGAAGTGTTGTGATAAATAACTACGCAAGTGTTGGATAAATAAGCTACGCAAGTGTTGTGATAAATGAAGCTACGAAGTGTTGTGATATGAGCTCGAAGTGTTGTGATAAATAAGCTCGAGTGTGATAAATGAAGCACGAAGTGTTGTGATAATGCTCGAAGTGTTGTGATAAATAAGCTACAAGTGTTGTGATAATGAAGCTACGCAAGTGTTGTGATAAATAAGCACGAAGTTTGGATAAATGAAGCTACGAAGTGTTGTGATAAATGAACTACGCAAGTGTTGTGATAAATGAACACGAATGTTTGATAAATGAAGCTACGAAGTGTTGTGATAAATGAGCTACGAATGTTGTGATAAATGAAGCTACGCAAGTGTTGTGATAATGAAGCTACAAGTGTTGTGATAATAACTCAAGTTGTGATAAATGAAGCTCGAAGTGTTGTGATAAATGAAGCTACAAGTTTGTGATAAATGAAGCTCGGAAGTGTTGTGATAAATAAACTCGAAGTGTTGTGATAAAGAAGCTACGAGTGTTGTGATAAATGAAGCTCGAAGTGTTGTGATAATGAAGCTACGAGTTTGTGATAAATGAAGCTCGAAGTGTTGTGATAAATGAAGCTACGAAGTGTTGTGATAAATGAAGCTACGAAGTGTTGTGATAAATGAAGCTACGAAGTGTTGTGATAAATGAAGCTACGCAAGTGTTGTGATAAATGAAGCTACGAAGTGTTGTGATAAATGAAGCTACGAAGTGTTGTGATAAATGAAGCTACGAAGTTTGTATAAATGAAGCTACGCAAGTGTTGTGATAAATGAAGCTACGAAGTGTTGTGATAAATAAGCTACGCAAGTGTTGTGATAAATAAGCTCGAAGTGTTGTGATAAATGAAGCTCGAAGTGTTGTGATAAATAAGCTCAAGTGTTGTGATAAATAAGCTACGCAAGTGTTGTGATAAATGAAGCTACGAAGTGTTGTGATAAATGAAGCTACGAAGTGTTGTGATAAATAAGCTACAAGTGTTGTTATAAATAAGCTACGCAAGTGTTGTGATAAATGAAGCTACGCAAGTGTTGTGATAAATGAAGCTACGCAAGTGTTGTGATAAATGAAGCTACGCAAGTGTTGTGATAAATAAAGCTACGCAAGTGTTGTGATAAATGAAGCTACGCAAGTGTTGTGATAAATGAAGCTACGCAAGTGTTGTGATAAATGAAGCTACGCAAGTGTTGTGATAAATGAAGCTACGCAAGTGTTGTGATAAATGAAGCTACGAAGTGTTGTGATAAATGAAGCTACGCAAGTGTTGTGATAAATGAAGCTACGCAAGTGTTGTGATAAATGAAGCTACGCAAGTGTTGTGATAAATGAAGCTACGCAAGTGTTGTGATAAATGAAGCTACGAAGTGTTGTGATAAATGAAGCTACGCAAGTGTTGTGATAAATGAAGCTACGCAAGTGTTGTGATAAATGAAGCTACGCAAGTGTTGTGATAAATGAAGCTACGAAGTGTTGTGATAAATGAAGCTACGAAGTGTTGTGATAAATAAAGCTACGAAGTGTTGTTAAAATAAAACTACGAAGTGTTGTGATAAATGAAGCTACGAAGTGTTGTGATAAATGAAGCTACGCAAGTGTTGTGATAAATGAAGCTACGCAAGTGTTGTGATAAATAAAGCTACGCAAGTGTTGTGATAAAGCTACGCAAGTGTTGTGATAAATAAAGCTACGCAAGTGTTGTGATAAATAAAGCTACGAAGGTAAGTGTGGATAAATAAGCTACGAAGTGTTGTGATAAATAAAGCTCGCAAGTGTTGTGATAAATAAAGCTACCAAGTGTTGTGATAAATAAAGCTACCAAGTGTTGTGATAAATAAAGCTACCAAGTGTTGTGATAAATGAAGCTACGCAAGTGTTGTGATAAATAAAGCTACCAAGTGTTGTGATAAATAAAGCTACCGAAGTGTTGTGATAAATAAAGCTACAAGTGTTGTGATAAATAAAGCTACGCAAGTGTTGTGATAAATGAAGCTACGCAAGTGTTGTGATAAATAAAGCTACTCAAGTGTTGTGATAAATAAAGCTACACAAGTGTTGTGATAAATAAAGCTACGCAAGTGTTGTGATACATGAAGCTACTCAAGTGTTGTGATAAATAAAGCTACACAAGTGTTGTGATAAATAAAGCTACCAAGTGTTGTGATAAATGAAGCTACTCAAGTGTTGTGATAAATGAAGCTACTCAAGTGTTGTGATAAATAAAGCTACACAAGTGTTGTGATAAATAAAGCTACTCAAGTGTTGTAATAAATAAAGCTACGCAAGTGTTGTGATAAATGAAGCTACTCAAGTGTTGTGATAAAGCTACACAAGTGTTGTGATAAATGAAGCTACACAAGTGTTGTGATAAATAAAGCTACTCAAGTGTTGTGATAAATAAAGCTACTCAAGTGTTGTGATAAATAAAGCTACTCAAGTGTTGTGATAAATAAAGCTACTCAAGTGTTTTGATAAATAAAGCTCCGGAAGTCGCTGAAGAATGAGACACTTATGCAACATTTGTTGATATTTATTGAGGAAATGTTACGCCAGCCAGTGGCTTCTTCAGTTCAATACAAAGAAGAACGATGGAAAAAGAGGAGTAGTTTGAGGTAATCAGTCCCTTAGCCTGGAGTTGGTGTTCACTCCATCAAAATTGAACACTATGGATTCCAGACTGAGGGACTGATTACCTCAAACTCCTTCTCCTTATCTTACACCGTTCTTCTTTGTATTGGACTGAAGAAGCCACTATCTGGCGCAACGTTCCTGAATAAAGATTCCCAAATGTTGCACAAGTGACTCATTCTTCTATGCAAATTGTTGCACATGTTGCACCAACTTCCCCTCACCTCTGAAGGTGCAACAAGACTTACTCAGCATCCTTGCGAAGCCGAAATCACAGAGCTTAACAACGCCAGACTTAGTGAGCAAGATGTTCTCTGGCTTGACGTCTCTGTGAATGCAATTATGCTTGTGGCAGTAGCCGATAGCTTGGACCAGCTGGTAGATTATCTTCTTTACTTTCTCGTCTGGCAGCCTGGGGGGGGGAATAAATTGCAGTAGGGCTATTAAAAATATGCATTACAGTCGAGTATTGTACTTGTCTCACTCATTAATTTGTTTATTTTCTCAATCATATATGAATGACAAGTGTCACATAAAGATACTGTAATGTTGTATATGTGTCTTATTCATATGTTACTGTAGGCCTATTGGCCCGTGCTAGAAAGGCCTTTCTTCAGGCCATCACTTTCTACTCATATATTTGTCCAATATTTTTGTCTGATAGATAAAAGAACAAGAAATAAAATGTCACATTAGTTGCACTTGTGTTCTTTTACTTAACATATTGTGGGTAATTATACCACTACAATATTCTTTCTTAATTACTGAAGGATAGTCAGTTGGGACTGATCGCGGGTTCTAACCCGCGATCAGAGTCTCAAAACTCCAGACCGGCGTGTTAGCCACTGGGTCACTTGATAATGGTCCAGTAGGGATCGAAATATTGTGTAGTTTTTTGTCGAGTCTGGCTGATGTGTCAGCTATCAGTCAGTGTTGTATAATCTGAGAAATGATTTTGTAAGTTTTCAAGACGGCAGTTACTTCCCGTGATGGTGGGCTTGACTGAGGAAGGCAGCAGCAGCACCACCTTAACCAGAGGTCATACCCATAACTGAGGTTATCAGTCCCTCACCTGAGGGACTGATTGCCTCGTCTGATGTGGAAACTTATTTGGCCTCTCAAGTTCCACATACTTCACATTGTGCACAACACCCACTGTGAAAAAATAGTGAAATTCCAAGCGCTTTCGTGACTTCTCACATTATCGAGGAACTAATTCATAATTCCTTGATAATGTGAGAAGTCACGAAAGCGCTTGGAATTTCACTATTTTTTTCACAATCGTTGTTCTGCATATTGTGATATCACCTGTTTACTGTGATCTTATTGCATACTTCACATTATGTCCTTGTATTGTGTTGATTAAACCACATATGTCTAATTCTTTATCGAGATTTAAATGATTTAGAAAATAGACAAGAGTCTCATATTTCAAGTAAAGCATCGCCACTCACCCTTTTGGATTACTCTCCAGTTCATTAAGAACAGTTCGATCACAGAACTCAAACACCAGATGCAGCTTCCGTTTCCTCCTGAAAACCTCTATCAGGTTTATCAGGTTTGGATGATGCAATTGCTGCAACGAAGAGACACTCTGTGAATATAACAGGAAGGGGAAAAACATCACGTAGATAGGAGCACAGAGAAGAGAAAAATCTGTATAGCTTAATAAACTACGAGTTGTATCTTCTGGAGAGGACCTCAGTAAGAGGTCGAAATATACAGATTTGTCCCTCCCTCATCTCCGTGTCGAAAAATATTATTTCTGTGTGTTGATAAGTGCTTGCAAAACTTTGTTGTTTATACTTAATAAAACACAAGTGGTGAATTATGGTTAGATCACTCAACACTCTGGCAAGACAATTATCTGCAACTCAGACATCATTTCAAAACTGAATCACCTCAGTGGGAATGTGTTTCAGTTAGATTATACTGAGTTACATTTCTGTAATTTACCACCAGTGTATGTGACTATAATTATGTGATTATTGAAACCATTATATACAGATGTATAATTCATCATTGAATGATGAATAGTTTACCTGGACGAATTTGCTTGGATTTCCCGTCTTTTCTGCAGCATTGCAAGCTCCTGATGATGCAACATGAAAGGCCTAGAGCTATCATTCAACTTCTCCCCCCACCCGTGGTTATTTTGAATATGTCTTAATCTATCTATATATAACCACGCCATCGTATATATATATATATATATATATATATATATATATATATATATATATATATATATATATATATTAGAGAGAGAGAGAGAACCTTTAAGGGGTAACTCTTCCATACCACAAATCTTTCAACATTTCTTCTTCCTTGGCATCTCTTTGATGTGTTGGAGGTTGCATGCCACATACCCTGCCCCTCCTGCCCCCCGGGGCATGATTGCACCTTCCCTGAAGCCACAAAATACCCTCATTACGTAAGGTTAAGCCAGATTTATGACCCTGAACAGTTAGGCTCTGTCTTCCCAGAATTTACGATTGTCTTGGTCCCATTTCAGGGCGATCACCAGCGCCTGATTGCTTAGTGATTAGAGGACGGAGAATCGAGTCTTCACTTCTTGCTATGGACGGCCCTCCTGGGTTTACAGCTTCGTGAAATACAATGTAATGAATCTGTTTTCTGACTTTTTCAACTCTTTAGTTTTCTAGAGATTTTTGTGTGTGTGTTTGTGTGTATGTGTTTACTCACCTATTTGTGGTTGTAGGGGTCGATTCATAGCTCCTGGCCCGGCCTCTTAACTGATCTCTACTGGGTCCTCTCTCTCTCTGCTCTTATCATACCTCGTCTTAAAACTGTGTATGGTTTCTGCCTCCACTACGTCACGTGCCAGAGTATTCCACTGCCTGTATGTGTGTGTGTCCTCACCTTCAACATGTGTGTGTGTGTCCTCACCTTCAACATGTGTGTGTGTGTCCTCACCTTCAACATGTGTGTGTGTGTCCTCACCTTCAACATGTATGTGTGTGTGTCCTCACCTTCAACATGTATGTGTGTGTGTCCTCACCTTCAACATGTGTGTGTGTGTCCTCACCTTCAACATGTGTGTGTGTGTCCTCACCTTCAACATGTGTGTGTGTGTCCTCACCTTCAACATGTGTGTGTGTGTCCTCACCTTCAACATGTGTGTGTGTGTCCTCACCTTCAACATGTGTGTGTGTGTCCTCACCTTCAACATGTGTGTGTGTGTCCTCACCTTCAACATGTGTGTGTGTGTCCTCACCTTCAACATGTTGTGTGTGTCCTCACCTTCAACATGTGTGTGTGTGTCCTCACCTTCAACATGTGTGTGTGTGTCCTCACCTTCAACATGTGTGTGTTGTCCTCACCTTCAACATGTGTGTGTGTGTCCTCACCTTCAACATGTGTGTGTGTGTCCTCACCTTCAACATGTGTGTGTGTGTCCTCACCTTCAACATGTGTGTGTGTGTCCTCACCTTCAACATGTATGTGTGTGTGTCCTCACCTTCAACATGTATGTGTGTGTGTCCTCACCTTCAACATGTGTGTGTGTGTCCTCACCTTCAACATGTATGTGTGTGTGTCCTCACCTTCAACATGTGTGTGTGTGTCCTCACCTTCAACATGTGTGTGTGTGTCCTCACCTTCAACATGCGTATCTCCCTAAGAGCAATCTTCTTGATAAGCGGATCATCTTCAGACTCTACGAACTTCTTAATGGCCACCAGACTTCCGGTCTCACGGTTACGACACTTGTAGACGACACCGTAGGATCCCTCGCCGATCTTACTCAACTTCTCGTACTTCTCCATTAGTCGCGAGGACACCCGTGTTCTCCTGAAATACAGAGTACTTACTTCAGGGAGTAATATATATATATATATATATATATATTATATATATATATATATATATATATATATATTGTTACTCAATTATTTGTGGTTGATGGGTTGATTCATAGCTCCTGGCCGCCTATGTGTGTGTTTAAGCAATTTCCATTTGCCTCAGTTGGGGTTCGACACAGCTCCTGGGCCTGCCATTGAGTGTTTGTAAGTGTGCAACTGGCCAGTTGATGTTTGACAGTTGTTCCAACTGGCCAGTTGAGTGTTTGTACCAGTGTGTTCCAACTGGCTGCAGTTGAGTGTTTGTACCAGTGTGTTCCAACTGCCAGTTGAGTGTTTGTACCAGTGTGTTCCAACCTGCCAGTTGAGTGTTTGTACCAGTGTGTTCCAACCTGCCAGTTGAGTGTTTGTACCAGTGTGTTCCAACTGGCCAGTTGAGTGTTTGTACCAGTGTGTTCCAACTGGCCAGTTGAGTGTTTGTACCAGTGTGTTCCAACTGGCCAGTTGAGTGTTTGTACTAGTGTGTTCCAACTGGCCAGTTGAGTGTTTGTACCAGTGTGTTCCAACTGGCCAGTTGAGTGTTTGTACCAGTGTGTTCCAACTGGCCAGTTGAGTGTTTGTACCAGTGTGTTCCAAGTGGCCAGTTGAGTGTTTGTACCAGTGTGTTCCACCTTGCCAGTTGAGTGTTTGTACCAGTGTGTTCCAACCTGCCAGTTGAGTGTTTGTACCAGTGTGTTCCAACTTGCCAGTTGAGTGTTTGTACCAGTGTGTTCCAACCTGCCAGTTGAGTGTTTGTACCAGTGTGTTCCAACCTGCCAGTTGAGTGTTTGTACCAGTGTGTTCCAACCTGCCAGTTGAGTGTTTGTACCAGTGTGTTCCAACTGGCCAGTTGAGTGTTTGTACCAGTGTGTTCCAACTGGCCAGTTGAGTGTTTGTACCAGTGTGTTCCAACTGGCCAGTTGAGTGTTTGTACCAGTGTGTTCCAACCTGCCAGTTGAGTGTTTGTACCAGTGTGTTCCAAGTGGCCAGTTGAGTGTTTGTACCAGTGTGTTCCAACTGGCCAGTTGAGTGTTTGTACCAGTGTGTTCCAAGTGGCCAGTTGAGTGTTTGTACCAGTGTGTTCCAACTGGCCAGTTGAGTGTTTGTACCAGTGTGTTCCAACCTGCCAGTTGAGTGTTTGTACCAGTGTGTTCCAACCTGCCAGTTGAGTGTTTGTACCAGTGTGTTCCAACTTGCCAGTTGAGTGTTTGTACCAGTGTGTTCCAACTGGCCAGTTGAGTGTTTGTACCAGTGTGTTCCAACTGGCCAGTTGAGTGTTTGTACCAGTGTGTTCCAACTGGCCAGTTGAGTGTTTGTACCAGTGTGTTCCAACTGCCAGTTGAGTGTTTGTACCAGTGTGTTCCAACCTGCCAGTTGAGTGTTTGTACCAGTGTGTTCCAACTGGCCATCAACAACTGCTCACTGTTTATGAACTGATTAATATATTTGATTGAATTTACGCCACATTAAATCTTTGCTATTGCGCCTAAAATGAAATAACTCAGACTTACGAATCATTTCGTAATATAAGAGGAAGCATTTCGTAAGGGGAGAGAGGTTAATCCTGCCTCTTGCTGTATGAGCCTTGTGTATTTAGCGCTTACTATTGATTATAATAATAATTTATCCTGCCTCAGGCATATAACTTTATCCTAACTTGAGTTACCAATAAAATTGAATAATTACATTATTATCCTGACGCACAGACACTTGAGGCTCTGGTCCCGTGACCAGGCCTGGCGGTGGATCAGGGCCTGATCAACCAGGCTGTTACTGTTGGCCGCACGCAAACCGATGTACGAGCCGCAGCTCGGATGGTCAGGTATTGATGGGTGGTAAATACTGAGGTTCTCTCTCTGAATTGGGTACTGGACTGGGTACTGGACCGGGTACTGGACTGGGTACTGAACTGGGTACTAGACTGGGTACTGGACCGGGTACTGGACCGGGTACTAGACTGGGTACTGGACTGGGTGCTGGAATGGGTACTGGACCGGGTACTGGATTGGGTACTGGATTGGGTACTGGATTGGGTACTGGATTGGGTACTGGATTGGGTACTAGACTGGGTACTGGACTGTGTACTGGACCGGGTAATAGACCGGGTAATGGACTGGGCACTGGACTAGGTACTGGACTGGGTACTGGACTGCAACAAGGCATCTTTTGATCTCGTTGACTTCACTTAGTAGCGCACTCAGCTCACACATTGATTTCCGTGGTTCGATCCCCGGTACGGGTGGAAACATTAGGACGTGTTTCCTTAAGACACCTGCTGTCCATGTTCACCCATCAGTAAATAGGTACTTGGGTGTTAGTCGACTGGTGTGGGTCGCATCCTGGGACAAAATTCACCTAATTTGCGGGAAATGCTCTGTATAACAAGGGGCTTTCTATATAGTATGTCATTGATGTCAGCTATGGTCTGTATAAGTTGTATCATGTACCTGTAAAAATAATTATTATTATTATTATAGATGTAGTCTCTCAGTTGCTGGGGTTATATTTGCCTTCTACGGTAAGCCGATTTATAGAGGAAAATTGTAATTATAATCGTAGAAGTCAGTGTTGGCCGTAAGTGATTGTAGTCAGTTTTCATGTTGGGATAGTAGGGTCATTCCCTGCAACAACAACAATAACAACAACAACAACAGCAACAGCAGCAGCAACAACAGCAGCAACAACAGCAGCAACAGCAGCAGCAACAGCAGCAGTAACAGCAGTGGCTAAGACAGGTGTATTTAGTACAGCACAGCAACACAGGCAGTCAAGGTCCATGTGGAGAATAATACACTCTGTTTTGTGAGTATCGACCTGATGGTTCACTGTTCCAAGGACCCACTGGTGGCTCCTGGACCACTATGGTCCACTGTTCCAAGGACCCACTGGTGGCTCCTGGACCAGTATGGTCCACTGTTCCAAGGACCCACTTGTAGCTCCTGGACCAGTATGGTCCACTGTTCCAAGGACCCACTTGTAGCTCCTGGATCAGTATGGTCCACTGTCCCCGCAGTATGAAGGGCCAGAGTCAATACATTTTCTAACCACTACTCTTCTGTCTTCTAATGACAACACTGAGCTTATACACAAAAACCCTATGCCTACTAGCTCCTAGGCCCACTAGCCCCTAGGCCTACCAGCCGCTATAGGAGGGTTGAAGAGAATAGCAGCCTTGCTGAGCTACGTTCAGTAGATAGGATTTTAACTGATACCCATTACGTCCTTCACCCATCCCAGAGATCTTTATAAATTATCATCATCTTATTCATTATCCTGCATTGTAAATATTTCAGACATACAAGTCTGTAATTTCGACGTCTCTCTCTCTCTCTCTCTCCGTAACCTGTCCTCTCTCTCTCTCTCTCTCCGTAACCTGTCCTCTCTCTCTCTCTCCGTAACCTGTCCTCTCTCTCTCTCTCTCTCTCTCTCTCTCTCTCTCTCTCTATCTCTCTCTCCGTAACCTGTCTTCATTATCTGCATCACAGGACCTGTTTCTTGTCTGCTGTTGTGGATCAGGGCAAGTGTAGAGCTTTATCAAGTTATGTTTCACTCAGTGTAGAGCTTTATCAAGTTATGTTTCACTCAATGTAGAGCTTTATCAAGTTATGTTTCACTCTGTGTAGAGCTTTATCAAATTATGTTTCACTCAGTGTAGAGCTTTATCAAGTTATGTTTCACTCTGTGTAGAGCTTTATCAAGTTATGTTTCACTCTGTGTAGAGCTTTATCAAGTTATGTTTCCCTCAGTGTAGAGCTTTATCAAGTTATGTTTCACTCAGTGTAGAGCTTTATCAAATTATGTTTCACTCAGTGTAGAGCTTTATCAAGTTATGTTTCACTCAGTGTAGAGCTTTATCAAGTTATGTTTCACTCTGTGTAGAGCTTTATCAAGTTATGTTTCACTCAGTGTAGAGCTTTATCAAGTTATGTTTCACTCAGTGTAGAGCTTTATCAAGTTATGTTTCACTCAGTGTAGAGCTTTATCAAGTTATGTTTCACTCATTGTAGAGCTTTATCAAGTTATGTTTCACTCAGTGTAGAGCTTTATCAAGTTATGTTTCACTCAGTGTAGAGCTTTATCAAATTATGTTTCACTCTGTGTAGAGCTTTATCAAGTTATGTTTCACTCAGTGTAGAGCTTTATCAAGTTATGTTTCACTCAGTGTAGAGCTTTATCAAGTTATGTTTCACTCAGTGTAGAGCTTTATCAAGTTATGTTTCACTCAGTGTAGAGCTTTATCAAATTATGTTTCACTCAGTGTAGAGCTTTATCAAGTTATGTTTCACTCAGTGTAGAGCTTTATCAAGTTATGTTTCACTCTGTGTAGAGCTTTATCAAGTTATGTTTCACTCAGTGTAGAGCTTTATCAAGTTATGTTTCACTCAGTGTAGAGCTTTATCAAGTTATGTTTCACTCAGTGTAGAGCTTTATCAAGTTATGTTTCACTCATTGTAGAGCTTTATCAAGTTATGTTTCACTCAGTGTAGAGTTTATCAAGTTATGTTTCACTCAGTGTAGAGCTTTATCAAATTATGTTTCACTCTGTGTAGAGCTTTATCAAGTTATGTTTCACTCAGTGTAGAGCTTTATCAAGTTATGTTTCACTCAGTGTAGAGCTTTATCAAGTTATGTTTCACTCAGTGTAGAGCTTTATCAAGTTATGTTTCACTCAGTGTAGAGCTTTATCAAATTATGTTTCACTCAGTGTAGAGCTTTATCAAGTTATGTTTCACTCAGTGTAGAGCTTTATCAAGTTATGTTTCACTCTGTGTAGAGCTTTATCAAGTTATTTCCCTGATAAAGCTCTACACAGAGCACACACAGGGAAGGGAAGAGTAAAAGAACGGATCAGGAAGGGGAGAGAGGGGAAAGGGAGGGGAGAGAGGGGAAAGGGAGGGGAGAGAGGGGAAAGGGAGGGGAGAGAGGAGAGGGGAGATAAATGAGATATCAATAGAGAATTTCTAGGGACAAAACTAACCCAACACACACACACTGTAACACGTACATGATTAACGAACCACGCACACAACACGTACACATCAGGGAAAACGTGGGTACGTACAAGGATACATACATACAGGTAACCTTAAGATACATGCTTATGAAACACGTGAATACATCAGCACAGACAACAGAATCTAACATCTGTGTGTTAGAATCTAACCAGTAACTATTCTAACATAACATATGTTACTGGATTATTCATGCGGATTTTCTACAAAATCCACATAAATCCTCCGGATACGAGGGGAAAAAATACATGCGATATCCGGATTTAAAGCGAAATACATAAACACGAATGATTCCGGATAACAGAGAACCGGACGATGATAATTTCGGATTAGAGAGAATAGCCATCGTAGGAAAATTACCGGTATCCGAAGTCCGTAATTACGCTGTTTTAACCGTAATTTAACGACTGAAATTAGCGAGCGTTCGTTTTCCGCTTAACCGATGGATCGTCTTCAGGTCAGGGGATTATCACTGTAAGGTCAAAGGTCACTTAGTGAAGGTGAGAGGTCAATCAAGGTGACGAGGGTGAGGATGTTGTGGTAGTTGTTGTTATGTCTGGTGCGATAGTTGTAGTTGTGATGGTGCGATAGTTCTTGCCTTAGTTATTGTAGTGTTGTTAATGTAGTAGTTGTTGTGGTAGTTACTGTAGTTGTGGTGGGGGAAGCAGTGATGGTGGTAGTAGTGGTGGTTGTGGTAGTAGTGGTGGTTGTGGTAGTAGTGGTGGTTGTGGTAGTAGTGGTGGTTGTGGTAGTAATGATGGTTGTGGTAGTAGTGGTGGTTGTGGTAGTAGTGGTGGTTGTGGTAGTAGTGGTGGTTGTGGTAGTAGTGGTGGTGGAACAGAGCTTTTCACTGTAGCTGCCTCTGACTACTCTGTTAACTATTACTTTTCTTGTTCTATTTCTAAGGACGGTATAGATCCATCTACCAAGTTTTCCTGTTATTCCTTTATCCGGCATTTTGTGCGCTATTGCACCCTGGTCGCTCTTGTCGAAGGCTTCCGTAAAGTCTGTATTTTTGTTCTCCAGTGTCATAGTGGTCCAGTAGTTGTGAGAGGCAGGAGCGACCATCCAAGACCATGTCGTAGTAGTCCAGTAGTTGTGAGAGGCAGGATCGACCATCCAAGACCATGTCGTAGTGGTCCAGTAGTTGTGAGAGGCAGGAGTGACCATCCAAGACCATGTCATAGTGGTCCAGTAGTTGTGAGAGGCAGGAGTGACCATCCAAGACCATGTCATAGTGGTCCAGTAGTTGTGAGAGGCAGGAGTGACCTTCCAAGACTATGTCAACGTTTCGGTCCGATTTGGACCATTTACAAAGTCACACTAACAAAAACAATGAATGAATGAATAAGTTCAGGTAAGATCCCAATGGGATGAGCGGGGAAGACGGTACAGACGAAGAATAGCGCTAGAGAGGAGTCTTCTTAGTCGTAGAAATAGAGCCAGGGCTTAACCCAGCAGCTAAGGCGATCGTGGGGCAGACTTGAGAACAGGAATATCAGGCTCTCCTGTTGATAAGACTTCTGTGGGGTGAGCGGGGAGGACGGGACAAGCAAAGATTAGCGCTAGAGAGGAGTGTAGAAATTGAGCCAGGACTTAACCCAGCAGCTAAGGCGAAAGTGGGTCAGAGGGACGAACAGCTCAAGGTACCTGTCATAGAATCCAAAGGTTATTTGAAAATAGGGTTAGGAGCAGGATCATACAAGGAGTAGAAAAGGTTGTGTTGGTTTGTGGGTCTGCGAATGTCTTCGCCAAGGAGAGAGGTCCAGTAGTCATGTCGTGTCTCAAGTTTGTCTGTCTGTCACTGAGAGTCTTCCAGTACAGATTCAGCGCAGGGATGTCTAACTGGGCATGGAGAGACTCGCTTGTGGCGAAGTCCTCCCATCTGACATCAAGCACCCAGCGCAGAGTCTTGTTCTGGACACGCTGCAGTTTAAGTAAGTTTGTTTTGGCTGCAAGAGAGAGGGCTAGAGGAGAGTAAGTTATCAGCGGACGTATTAAGGATTTATATAGGTGTAGTTTGGTGCGTTGGGAGGCATGTTGCAGCTTGTAGAGGCCAGCAAGGGCCTTACTAGCTACTACATGCTTTGAGTGAATGTGTCTGTGTAAGCAAAGAAGGTAGTCAAGATTAATGCCAAGGACTGTGACAGATTGTGTGATGGGGATGTAGGTGCGGGTGTCAGCTATTCTGAGCTCGACAGGTAATGGAGGATCACGTTTCCTATAGTTAAAATATGTAATGCTGGATTTAGCTGCATTGGTTTTGATCCTCCATTTCTGTTCCCATAAGGCAATCCTGTCTACCTCATTTTGTGTTTTGTGTGAGAGTGTATCTATATTGGCGTGAGTGATGAGTTGTGTAATGTCGTCTGCATAGGCTAGTGTGATGGAGTTGTGGTATACCGGTGTTGGAATGTCGTTAGTGTATAAAATGTAGAGGGTAGGGGAGAGGACAGATCCCTGGGGTACTCCAGCATTTAGTGTGAAGTAGTCAGAGTAGCAGCCTTGGAATTTGATTCTCATGGTGCGGCCGTCAAGGAAGTTGCAGAGGAGTTTACGAGTAGTGAGAGGCAGGTTAAAGGTAGAGCAGAGTTTGTGTTTGAGCCCTTCGTGCCAGACTGTGTCAAAAGCTTTTTCAACACCTTTTGCAACCAGGGCTGTCCTGTTTCTTTGTTTTGTGTTTATATGGATGTAGTTGAGAATGATGTTAATGGCATCCTGTGTAGATCTGCGAGTTCTGAAGCCAAACTGGCCGTTAGAAAGAAGTGAGTTGTGTTCCAGGTATCTGCGAAGACGATGGTTGATGAGTTTTTCAAAGAGTTTACCTAATGTTTCGAGGAGGCTGATAGGGCGATAGTTTCTAGGGTCAGAGTGGTCTTTATTGGGTTTGGGAAGGAGGATAGCGGTAGCAGCTTTGAAGAGTGAAGGGAAGTATCCAGAAGCAAGGGAGGCATTGAGGAGGTTTGTGTAGGCAGTAATGATAGAGTCAGGAAGGTGTTTTAGGATAATATGGTTTAGGCCAGAGGCACCAGGAGCCTTGGGAGGAAGGTGTCTGAGGAGAGTTTTAATGTCTGTGTTGGTGAAAGGAGTGTGGAGTTCTTGGGAGGAGGTAAGGGAGTCCAGATGGATGTGGCTGTCTGGTGTTGTTTCGTGTGTGTGTGTGTAGTGTTCCAGTGTTCTATATTCTGAATGTGTTGGATAGCGTTAGGGTGGGGTGGGTGAGGGTGGAAGATGTTCTCCCAGATGTGTTTGAAGATGTTAGTAGCAGCCTGCGGGTCTGAGATTTATGTGTTGTTGTGACTGATGTGTCTCTTCCAACCCTATCCTCATCCCAGCCAGACCTTCCTTCTCCTACAAGAACGCTGACTGGGATGCTTTCAAACAAAACATAGATAATACTAACCTCACCTATGACTACAACAACAAACCTATCTCTGACATTGACACTCAACTTGATCTCATCCAGGACACCATTACACAAGCAGCCAACTCCGCAATACCAAAGAAAACTCACACCACTCGTTATTCTTTCAAACCCTCAATCAGAACAAGAAGATTAATTATCTGCTACCACAACCGCTTCCTCTACAACACATATAGATTTAATCAAGTCCGATTAGATCTCACTTACCTCAGAAACAACATTCTACACAGTCTAGACCAAGATCACAACTCTCATTGGTCACAGCTCATACTACAAGCAGACAAACAGCGAATTAAAAACACCAAAGACTTCTGGAACTTTATCAAAAAAATCAGAGGCACAACACCCAAGAAAAAGAAGGGAGGGAGGGAGTATATATAGAGGCCAGCAGACAGGGGCGGGAACAAGAAAGTGGTGGAGTAATAGTGGAAGTAGTAGTGGTAGTAGAAGTAGTAGTAGTGGTAGTAGAAAGTAGTAGTGGTAGTAGAAGTAGTAGTAGTGGTATTGGTAGTAGAAGTAGTAGTAGTGGAATCAGTCAATTCTAGGAAAGAGGAGCACTGCAAGGGAGTTAGTTCCTCTCTTCTATGTGTGGGTTATTTGTGCATTGTTCCAGTCACGGTATTGTACCTTTTTTTTGTAATTTAAGACTGTCATAGTGATCCAGCAGTTGTGAGAGGCAGGAGCGACCTGCTCTAAACCCCTGCTGCCCTGGGTTGTGTAACTGATGGGTTTCTAAGTGAATAGCGATCTTCCTTCTTAGAACAATTTCAAATATTTGTATGATGTGGAACGTCAGTGCTATCGCTCTGTAATTCTTGGCAATTGCCATACTGCCACCTTTGTGGAGTTGGGTTATGTCTGTTGTTTTTAGTGAGTGTGGGATGACCCGTGTCCATGCTCCCTCTCCACGAGTCTGGGCCCGGGGCAGAGTGCATGGCCATGTTCTTTATTGCTTTTCCAAAGTATTGTGGCGTTAGGATAATATCAGAGATTTTTAAATTAACCATATTTCGAGTCTCGGTTATAAAAAAATCATTTAGATTGTGGTAGTGGTAGTAGTGGTGGTAGTGATGGTGGTGGTAGTGATGGTGGTGGTAGTGATGGTGGTGGTAGTGATGGTGGTGGTAGTGCTGGTGGTGCTGTTCCTTTGACCTTTCAAATATAATTTCTATTTTATTCTGAAGTCGATTAGACAAAATAATTAAGTATTCATCCAGCCCACCCTCACCCACTCCACCCTCACCCACTCCGCCCTCACCCACTCCACCCTCACCCACTCCACCCTCACCCAGCCCACCCCACCCTCACCCAGCCCACCCCACCCTCAGCCAGCCCACCCCACCCTCACCCAGCCCACCGTGTCTACACACACACTAACTCAGTTAAAAATCAACAACATTTAAATAAGATATAAATCAGTTATAAGATAGGTAAATATTATATGGAGATAAATAAGATAGATAGATACGATACATAAATAACGTAAACAAATAAGATAGATAAATAGAAGGAAGAGTAGTGAATGTTGGAATGAATCTGTGAGTAGTTTCATGAGTGTATGAGTGAATCAACGAGTGTATGAGTGAATCAACGAGTGTATGAGTGAATCAACGAGTGTATGAGTGAATCAACGAGTGTATGAGTGAATCAACGAGTGTATGAGTGAATCAACGAGTGTATGAGTAAATCAACGAGTGTATGAGTGAATCAACGAGTGTATGAGTAAATCAACGAGTGTATGAGTGAATCAACGAGTGTATGAGTGAATCAACGAGTGTATGAGTGAATCAACGAGTGTTTGAGTGAATCAACGAGTGTTTGAGTGAATCAACGAGTGCATGAGTGAATCAACGAGTGTATGAGTGAATTAACGAGTGCATGAGTGAATCAACGAGTGTATGAGTGAATTAACGAGTGCATGAGTGAATCAACGAGTGTATGAGTGAATTAACGAAGTCAGTAGACTATGATGAAGACAGGAAGGCAGACATAGGGTTTCTTATGTCTGCCAGTGACTCACGTCTCAAGACACGACCCAACTCCAGCAGTCAACGGCAGACACAAGATGGCAGTTTTTCCTGCCCTGGTGTATCCCTTCATTGAGGTATATACAGTATTTACAGAGCTGAATAATCGGTGGAACTGTGATAATGAGGAACATATGAAAGATATAATACCAGTCGGATTTACAACTTAAAATAAACTAGTACGAGTGGATATACCTGGAGGGTGTGTACCTAGAGGGGTGTACCTGGAGGTGTGTACCTGGAGGGTGTTTCGGGGGTCAACGCTCCTGCAGCCAGTTTGGTGGAACTGGTGGCAAGTTGGTTGATTTGAACTGGGCAGCCTGACAGAACAGTAGGGGCCCCAAAATACTGCTCCATCCTAACTGCCAGTTGACTAGTGGAGAGTGACTACCAGTTAACTGGTGGAGAGTGTCTATCAGTTGACTGGCTGAGTCTGCCATTTGACTATTGGAGAGTGTCTGCCAGTGAGTGTGTGATGATCCCAGATACACGACACACGTCACAAAAACATTGTCAAAATATTCCAGTAACTTACATCAAGTCTAGTTAACCTACGTCATAGTAGACAGCTGAACCATACTTTGTTACCTACTACCCTTAAATAAGGGAACCTTATTGCACGTTCTGAGCAACTTATTGTAAGTTCTAAGCACCTTATTGCAAGTTCTAAGCACGTTATTGCACGTTCTAAGCAGCTTATTACAAGTTCTAAGCACCTTGTTGCACGTTCTAAGCAGCTTATTGCAAGTTCTGAGCTTATTGCAAGTTCTGAGCTTTATTGCACTTCTGAGCACCTTATTGCAAGTTCTGAGCAACCTATTGCATGTTGTAAGCACCATATTGAATGTTGTGAGCCTGCAACATTGTCTAAGAGATGTTAAACAAAGACAACCTTGGCCCTACACACGCACTCTCCTTCCATGTAAACATTGCCACCATAATGACGACGCCTTTTCTAAGAACAAAATAGTTCCACCTAAAGAAAGAAAATGGGTGTTGAGAAAGAGAAAACGGGTGTCGTGAGAGAGAAAACGGGTGTCGTGAGAGAGAAAACGGTTGTTGAGGGAGAGAAAACGGGTGGTGTGGGTGACAGAAAGGGTGATAATAGGTAGAAAGAAGAAACTAAATAAAGATTTTGACAAGGCAAACTCTGTACACAGCTTCAAGAGCAGGTACGATCACGCTCTGAAACCAGGTATCGTTAAATTTGATCAATATTAGTTACGAGGAGGACCCAGGAGCTGTGAATCGACACATGCAACCACACATAGGTAAGTACACACACACACACACACACACACACACACACACACACACACAGAATGTTCCAGAGATGGGACACAGCAACAAGGGGACACAGTTGGAAGTTGAAGACTCAGATGAATCACAGGGATGTTAGGAAGTATTTCTTCAGTCACAGAGTGGTCGGGAAGTGGAATAGTTTGGAAGTGGAATAGCTTTAAGAAGAGGTATGATAAAGCTCATGGCGCAGGGAGAGTGACCCGGTAGCGGCCAGTGAAGAGGCGGGGCCAGGAGCTGTGAATCGACCCCTGCAACCACAACTAGGTGAGTACACACTTGTTTTTGTTCTTTTTGTAAATAATTTTTTTCTTGATTTACAAGACTTATTTACGCACATGAATATAAAAAACCTAACATGTACACGCACACACTACCCTCCTTTGTATACATGCACATAAACCGTATATATATATATATATATTTATATATATATATGTCGTGCCGATTAGGTAAAACTGGTCAATTAGCAAGAACTCATCTAAAATTAAGTCCTTTTTAAAATTTTCTCTTATACGCTTAAAGATATATTTTTTTCATTTATGTTAATGTAAAAATTTATAATTTTGTACCAAGAGAAACTTTGAAAACCTACCTAACCTTATTACAACAAGCGCAATTTAATTTAGCCTAACCCAACTAAATATATTTTAGATACGTTAACATTAATTTAATAATAAACAAACACAATGAAATATATTTTTTTCGTTATGTTGAGAATGATTTTGGCGAAATTATTGCATACACAAATTTTCACTTGTCTTATATGGCAAGGTGAGCGTTGCTATTTAAGCCAAAATCGCAAGTTTTACCTAATCGGCACGACATATATATATATATATATATATATATATATATATATATATATATATATATATATATATATATATATATATATATATATATATATATATATATATATATATATATATATATATATATATATATATATATATATATATATATATATATATATATATATATATATATATATATACGTATATATATATATATATATTATATATATATATTATATATATATATTATATATATATTATATATATATGTCGTGTCGAATAGGTAAAACTTGCGATTTTGGCTTAAATAGCAACGCTCACCTTGCCATATAAGACAAGTGAAAATTTGTGTATGCAATAATTTCGCAAAATCATTCTGAACCTAACGAAAAAATATATTTCATTGTGTTTGTTAATTATTTAATTATTGTAAAAGTATCTAAAACATATTTAGTTGGATTAGGCTAAATTAAATTGTGCTTGTTATAATAAGGTTAGGTAAGTTTTCTAAGGTTCTTTTGGTTCAAAATTAAATTTTTTACATCAACATAATTGAAAAATATATCTTTAAACGTATAAAAGAATTTTTAGAAAGGACTTAATTTTAAATGTGTTGTTGCTAATTGACCAGTTTTACCTAATCGGCACGATATATATATATATATATATATATATATATATATATATATATATATATATATATATATATATATATGATGCAAAACAACCATGGGAGAGTTGAATGATAGCTCTAGGCCTTTCGTGTTGTAATCAACACATCATCAGGAGCTTGCAATGTTGTAGAAAAGAGAATTAAATCCGAGCAAATACGTTCAGAGTGAACGAATTTGCTCGAGCAAAAACGATTCTTCTGAACGTATGTTGTTGCGTATGTTGTTGCATGTGTTGTTGCATGTGTTGCGTATGTTCTTGCGTTTATTTTTGCATATGTTGCTGCTTATGTTGTTGCATGTGTTGTTGCATGTGTTGCGTATGTTCTTGCGTTTATTTTTGCATATGTTGCTGCTTATGTTGTTGCATATGTTGCTGCTTATGTTGTTGCATATGTTGCTGTTTATGTTTTTGCATATGTTGCTGTTTATGTTTTTGCATATGTTGCTGTTTATGTTGTTGCATATGTTGCTGCTTATGTTGTTGCATATGTTGCTGTTTATGTTGCTGCTTATGTTGTTGCATATGTTGATGCTTATGTTATTGCATATGTTGCTGCTTATGTTGTTGCATATGTTGCTGCTTATGTTGTTGCATATGTTGCTGCTTATGTTGTTGCATATGTTGCTGTTTATGTTGTTGCATATGTTGCTGCTTATGTTGTTGCATATGTTGCTGCTTATGTTGTTGCATATGTTGCTGCTTATGGTGTTGCATATGTTGCTTTTTATGTTGTTGCATATGTTGCTGCTTATGTTGTTACATATGTTGCTGTTTATGTTGTTGCATATGTTGCTGCTTATGTTGTTGCATGTGTTGTTGCATGTGTTGTTGCATTTGTTGCGTATGTTCTTGCGTTTATTTTTGCATTTGTTGCTGCTTATGTTGTTGCATATGTTGCTGCTTATGTTATTGCATATGTTGCTGCTTATGTTGTTGCATATGTTGCTGCTTATGTTGTTGCATATGTTGCTGCTTATGTTATTGCATATGTTGCTGCTTATGTTGTTGCATATGTTGCTGCTTATGTTGTTGCATATGTTGCTGCTTATGTTATTGCATATGTTGCTGCTTATGTTGTTACATATGTTGCTCCTTATTTTGTTGCATATGTTGCTGCTTATGTTGTTGCATATGTTGCTGTTTATGTTGTTGCATATGTTGCTGCTTATGTTGTTGCATATGTTGCTGCTTATGTTGTTGCATATGTTGCTGCTTATGTTGTTACATATGTTGCTGTTTATGTTGTTGCATATGTTGCTGCTTTTGTTGCATATGTTGCTGCTTATGTTGTTGCATGTTGCTGTTTATGTTGTTGCATATGTTGCTGCTTATGTTGTTACATATGTTGCTGTTTATGTTGTTGCATATGTTGCTGCCTATGTTGCATATGTTGCTGCTTATGTTGTTGCATATGTTGCTGCTTATGTTGTTGCATATGTTGCTGCTTATGTTGCATACGCTGTTGCGTATGAGGAGGGAATGTGCAGGCAAACTCTCCCCTTACCACACATTACACACGCTAGGCAATCTTAACCTTGGCACCCAGGGTCACTACTAGGAGGGTCACTACTAGGAGGGTCACTACTAGGAGGGTCACTACTAGGAGGGTCACTACTAGGAGGGGTCACTACTTGGAAGGTCACTACTAGGAGGATCAGTACTAGGAGGGTCACTAAAGAGGGGTCACTAAAGAGAGGGTCACTACTAAGAGAGGGTCACTACTAGGAGGGTCACTAGGAGGATCACTACTAGGAGGGTCACTACTAGGAGGATCACTACTAGGAGGGTCACTACTAAGAGAGGGGTCACTACTAGGAGGGTCACTACTAGGAGGGTCACTGCTAGGAGGGTCACTACTAGGAGGTACTGTACCTTTAATGGCAGCAGGTTGGGGGTCAGTGGTTGATACCTTACAGTAGTCAGGTGATGCCTGTTACCTGTGTGCCATTACCTATTTCTGTTTGCCTATTTTTCATTACAGGATCACAGCTATGCTAGTGTTGTTTGTTTGTGTTTACTGGTATGTGCTTATCTAGTTGCTCGAGTCGAGGTAAAGCTCCTGGCCCCGCCTCTTCGCTGGTCGCTACTAGGTCCACTCACCCTACTCCAAGAGTTTTATCATACCTCTTCTTAAATGTGTGTATGTGTGTGTGTGTCCGTCCTTCGTTTAGTCTTAATGGTAATTGCTAGCGTTCACTCTAGTTAATAACATTGTAACTACTGTCCTTAATCACACACACACACACACACACACACACACATTACACAAGGTAAAAAGTTAATAGCCTTTTCGCCTGCCACAAGACACTGGACCGCATCACCAGACACGAAGACAGACGCACAAGAGTGACGATCACCGGCACAGTATGGATGGAACACCTTTAAGACACTACACATGTCTTGAAGAAGCTACATAAATGGTGCAACAAGTGGCTACTGGAATCCAACCCCAGCAAATGCTGAGTTATGGGAATGGGATTGACAAGAGGTAGACCAGAGGATTTGTCCATCCTGAGAAGGTAGCAACCCCCAACCCCCCACATACACACACACACACACACACACACATACACACACACACACACACACACACACACACACACGTCATATCTTCATGGGGATGGCGTGCGTGTGTGTGTGCGTGTGTGTGTGATGTGTGTGTGTGTGACTCACTAATTGTACTCACCTAATTGTGGTTGCAGGGTCGAGACTCAGCTCCTGGCCCGCCTCTGCACTGTCCGCTACTGGGTCTCTGCTCTCCCTGCTCCGTGAGCTCTATCATACCTTGTCTTAAAACTATGTATGGTTCCCGCCTCCACTATATCGTTCGCTAAACTATTCCACTTCCTAACTACTCTATGGCTGAAGAATTGCTTCCTAACATCCCTCTGACTCATCTGAGTCTTCAGCTTCCAGTTGTGTCCCCTTGTTTCAGAGAGGCGGGGCCAGGAGCTGAGTCTCGACCCCTGCAACCACAATTAGGTGAGTACAATTAGGTGAGTACACACACACACACACACACACACACACACACACACACACACACCACACACGCACACACACACGCACGCCATCCCCATGAAGATATGACTTAAGATTCGCCATTTTATTAAGACCAACTTACTGTAAGTCACTAGACTATGTAGATGGGATGGATGTAGGTTCTTCCTGGTGATGGTAAGTGATACAAATGATAATGTAAACAATGATGTCTAAGATATTACTCTAGCTAGATGCACGCCACCTGCTGCCTTCACCTGCTGCCTCCACCTGCTGCCTCCACCTACTGCCTCACCTGCTGCCTCCACCTGCTGCCTCCACCTGCTGCCTCCCTGCTGCCTCCACCTGCTGCCTCCACCTGTGCCTCCACCTGCTGCCTCCACCTGCTGCCTCCACCTGCACTGCTGCTCCACCTGCTGCCTCACCTCTGCCTTCACCTGCTGCCTCCACCTGCTCTGCTCTCCACCTGCTGCCTCCACCTGCTGCCTCCACCTGCTGCCTCCACCTGCTGCCTCCACCTGCTGCCTCCACCTGCTGCCTCCACCTGCTGCCTCCACCTGCTGCCTCCACCTGCTGCCTCCACCTGCTGCCTCCACCTGCTGCCTCCACCTCCTGCCTCCACCTCCTGCCTCCACCTGCTGCCTCCACCTGCTGCCTCCACCTCCTGCCTCCACCTCCTGCCTCCACCTGCTGCCTCCACCTCCTACCTCCACCTGCTGCCTCCACCTCCTGCCTCCACCTGCTGCCTCCACCTGCTGCATCCACCTGTGCCTCCACCTCCTGCCTCCACCTGCTGCCTCCACCTGCTGCCTCCACCTGCTGCATCCACCTGTGCCTCCACCTCCTGCCTCCACCTGCTGCCTCCACCTCCTGCCTCCACCTGCTGCCTCCACCTGCTGCCTCCACCTGCTGCCTCCACCTGCTGCCTCCACGTGCTGCCTCCACCTGCTGCCTCCACCTGCTGCCTCCACCTGCTGCCTCCACCTGCTGCCTCCACCTGCTGCCTCCACCTGCTGCTCCATCTGCTGCCTCCACCTGCGCCTCCACATGCTGCCTTCCACTCCTGCCTACTGTGCCTCACTCTGCTCCACCTAAGCTGTCCACCTGCTGCCTCCACCTGCGCTCCACCTGCTGCTCCACCTGCGCTCCACTTGTCCACTGCTGCCTCCACATGCTGCCTCCACCTGCTGCCTCCACCTGCTGCCTCCACCTGCTGCCTCCACCTGCTGTCACAATAGTTGCCATAATAACAGTTGTCTTAATAAGGGTTTATAATGGAGCGAAACATTTTAAGTTTGTTCTTCAAAGTTTGGGTTATATGTGTCTTCAAACTTGATATGTGACATGTGTCTTCAAACATGATATGTGACATGTGTCTTCAAACATGATATGTGACATGTGTCTCAGTCTGATGATTGATCTCCTCACCAACCCTAAAAAAGTACTTCCTAACATAACTATGGTTCTTCTGCGTTTTTAGCTCTCATCTCTGTCTCTCGGCTCTCTCTTCTCATCTCCGTTTCCCTGTTCCCTCTCCTCATCTCTGTTTCCCTGTTCCCTCTCCTCATCTCTGTTTCCCTGTTCCCTCTCCTCATCTCTGTTTCCTGTTCTCTCTTCATTCTGTCCATGTCTCTCCTTGATTCTGTCATGTGTCCTTCACTTATCTCTGTCCATGTCCCTCTCCTATCTCTGTCCTGTGCTCCCTCACTCTTCCTCTGTCTCTCCTCATCTCTGTCACTGGCTCTCTCATCTCGTCTTGCTCTCATCTCTTGTCCTCGCTCTCCTCTCATCTCTGTTCCCTGTTCCCTCTCATCTCGTCCTCTGTTCTCTCTCTGTCCCTGTTCTCATCTCTGTCCTCTGTTCTCTCTCTGTCCCTGCTCTTCATCTCTGTCCCCATGCTCCCTCTCATCTCTGTCCCGCTGTCCCTCTCATCTCTGTCCCGCTGCTCCTCTCATCTCTGTCCCGCTGCTCCCTCTCATCTCTGTCCCGCTGCTCCCTCTCATCTCTGTCCCGCTTGTACATATCCACTCTGTTTTAATCTTGTGAACATTTTCTGTATCAAAATCATCAGCAAACAGCAAAATGCTGCTGGATTCAGTGTATTCTGTCATGTTATGTATATTTGAAACAGCTTAAGTCGAGGCACTGATACTTGGGGTGACCCACCCGTCACCAGTGCCCTCTGTAATGCTTTCTTAACACTGATCTCTGTGTTCTGTTCTCATGAATCTTCGTAGTCACTTCAGCACCTTACCTTTAATCTTGCCTCTTCTTAGACTTGTTTTATCACCTTCATCTAGATTACTTTGTTTAATGCTTTCTTACAGTCTAGAAAGATGGTGTCTAGCCATGTCTCCCTTTGCTGCCATTACTCTGTCTACCTGTCACCTACTTTATCACCATCACTCTCTACCTGTCACCTACTTTACCACCATCACTGTCTACCTGTCACCTACTTTACCACCATCACTCTCTACCTGTCACCTACTTTACCACCATCACTGTCTACCTGTCACCTACTTTACCACCATCACTCTCTACCTGTCACCTACTTTACCACCATCACTGTCTACCTGTCACCTACTTTACCACTATCACTCTCTACCTGTCACCTACTTTACCACCATCACTGTCTACCTGTCACCTACTTTACCACCAACACTGTCTACCTGTCACCTACTTTACCACCATCACTGTCTACCTGTCACCCACTTTACCCCCATCACTGTCTACCTGTCACCCACTTTACCACCATCACTGTTTACCTGTCACCTACTTTACCACCATCACTGTCTACCTGTAACCTACTTTACCACCATCACTCTCTACCTGTCACCTACTTTACCACCATCACTGTCTACCTGTCACCTACTTCACCACCATCACTGTCTACCTGTCACCCACTTTACCACCATCACTGTTTACCTGTCACCTACTTTACCACCATCACTGTCTACCTGTAACCTACTTTACCACCATCACTGTCTACCTGTCACCTACTTTACCACCATCACTGTCTACCTGTCACCTACTTCACCACCATCACTGTCTACCTGTCACCCACTTTACCACCATTACTGTCTACCTGTCACCCACTTTACCACCATTACTGTCTACCTGTCACCTACTTCACCACCATTACTCTGTTATAAAGCTCCAGGAAATCTGCGAGGAGGGGGGGGGAGAAAAATCCCATCTTTATTTCTATGGTATTGGAATCTTTTGCTTCTCTCTCTCTAGTTATTCTTCCAGTCTCTCTTTGTTATCTATTTTTTCAGCCTTAGTATATCAGCAGATATATCATTGTTATCTCGCTCTGAACCGTTATATATCTGAGCGGATGTTCTAGGTCTTTGATGGGGGTTCACACAGAGTCTCTAATACAGTGTGTGTGCGTGTGTGTGTGTGTGTGTGTGTAGGCAGCAGAAATGTGTGTGACAGGTAAGACACGCACCTGCACCAAGAGGAAGAGGAGGTGGAGGAGGAAGAGGAGGTGGAGGAGGAAGAGGAGGAGGAGGAGGAGGAGGAGGAGGAGGAGGAGGAGGAGGAGGAGGAGGAGGAGGAGGGGGCGAGTGTAAGATCTCTGGTCATGGTACCATCATGGCAGCAGCTGGTATTGATCTCTCCCTCATCCTGCCTCACCTAGAGACACACTTACACACCTGTGGGCAACACACACACACACACACACACACGTCTGATATACAACGTACACTAAGTGTTCTTGTCCGCCACTGGAAGCACATGTACTGTCAACAATATTCTCTTTGTGAGAACATCGTGTGATATGCTCAGTGCTATGCTTACCCCAAGGTCCTCGTTCTTCGAAGTTTATATCCTCTTACCCCCACTTTTTCTTCCCACACATACTCCGTCTCCAGTCTTCTTTCACCTTCTCTGATATATATAACTTTATACTTGCTAGGGTACACTTTCAACAGTCATTTATTATCCTCGTAATCTATGTGTTCTTGTATTTTTTCTATATTATCCATATTTAATGTCTGTCTACGTCTTCCAGCAATTTCAGTCTGTTTCTTCGGTTATTATCTTCATCTATAGTTATGCATCATCTGCAAACAATGGTATGCAGTGTACCACATGGTCGTGGATGCTGTTTACTTGTAGTAGGTGGACCCCCGAGTTTCGTAAGGTTCTTATTTCGTAAAAATCGTGTTTCGTAAGCTTTTTTCGATTTCGAGAATCGTAAACTGGCTGGTGTTTCGTAACGTATTAGACCTGTCCGCCTGCTCCGCGCCTGCGCAGGACGCAGTGAAGCATTGTTTACCATTGAGAGAACATTACCCAGCGCACTAGTAGTGGTCGTAGTAGTGAGGCACTGGTCGTACTTCACATTATCTCCTCCTGATTTCTCACTTTAAAGATTAAATTCTTGAATTTAGGAATGACTTCTTACAGTCCTGGAATCTGCAGTCTACCTGTCACCATCATTCTTGTTTGATATCTGTTACTATGTTATCAAACTCTATACTGTCACTGTATATTGTTGCTCTGTCTTCTCTCTTTCTCTTTGTATTGGTTTATGGCTCTTCTCCTTACATCTCTGTTGTCTTATGTCCTCTCCTCTGTTTTCTATATTTTTTTTCTATGATCCAGTGTTGTCGTATCTGCGTCTGTGTGTGTACTCACCTAGTTGTTGTTGCAGGGGTCGAGTCATAGCTCCTGGCCCCGCCTCTTCACTGGCCGCTACTGGGTCACTCTCCCTGCGCCATGAGCTTTATCATACCTCTTCTTAAAGCTATGTATGGAACCTGCCTCCACTACATCGCTTCCCAAACCATTCCACTTCCCGACCACTCTGTGACTGAAGAAATACTTCCTAACATTCCTGTGATTCATCTGAGTCTTCAACTTCCAACTGTGTCCCCTTGTTGCTGTGTCCCATCTCTGGAACATTCTGTCCCTGTCCACCTTGTCAATTCCTTTCAGTATTTTATATGTCGTTATCATGTCCCCCCTATCTCTCCTGTCCTCCAGTGTCGTCAGGTACTCACCTTATTGTGGTTGCAGGGGTCGAGACTCAGCTCCTGGCCCCGCCTCTGCACTGTCCGCTACTGGGTCTCTGCTCTCCCTGCTCCATGAGCTTTATCATACCTTGTCTTAAAACTATGTATGGTTCCCGCCTCCACTATATCGTTCGCTAGACTATTCCACTTCCTAACTACTCTATGGCTGAAGAATTGCTTCCTAACATCCCTTTGACTCATCTGAGTCTTCAGCTTCCAGTTGTGTCCCCTTGTTTCTGTGTTCCCTCTCTGGAACATCCTGTCACTATCTACCTTGTCGATTCCCCGCAGTATTTTGTATGTCGTTATCATGGCTCCTCGAACCCTTCTGTCCTCCAGTGTTGTTAGTCCTATTTCCCTCAACCTTTCTTCATAGGGCAGTCCCCTGAGTTGTGGAACTAGCCTTGTCGGAAACCTTTGCACTTTCTCTAATTTCTTAACATGCTTGACCAGGTGTGGGTTCCAGACTGGTCCTGCATACTTTAGTATGGGCCTGACGTACACGGTGTACAGTGTCTTGAACGATTCCTTGTTAAGGTAACGGAAAGCTAATCTTAGGTTTGCCAGTCGCCCATATGCTGCCGCGGTTATCTGGTTGATGTGTGTTTCCGGAGACGTGCTTGGCGTTATACTCACCCCAAGGTCTTTCTCCTTTGATGAGGTTTGTAGCCTTTGTCCACCTAGCCTGTACTCTGTCAGCGCTCTTCTTTTTCCTTCTCCGATCTTCATGACTTTGCATTTGGTGGGGTTAAATTCGAGAAGCCAGTTGCTAGACCAGATGTCAAGCTTGTCCAGGTCTCTTTGAAGTCCTGCTTGGTCTTCATCCGATGTGATTCTCCTCATTAAAGAGACACTTCTGAGTCTATCCCGTCCGTCATGTCATTCACATATAGCAAAATAGCACTGGTCCTAGGACTGACCCCTGCGGTACACCGCTCGTCACAGGCGCCCACTGTGATACCTCATCACGCACCATGACCCTTTGTTGTCTTCCTATGAGGTATTCCCTGATCCATTCCAGTGCCCTTCCTGTTATACACGCTTGGTCTTCCATCTTCTTTACTAATCTCATGTGAGGAACTGTGTCAAAGGCCTTCCTGCAGTCCAGGAAAATGCAGTCAACCCACCCTTCTCTCTCTTGCCTTACCTCTGTTACTTTATCATAGAACTCCAGGAGGTTTGTTACACAGGATTTGCCTTCCCTGAATCCGTGCTGTCTGGCGTTGATTATCCTGTTCTGCTCCAGATGCTCCACCATTCTTTTCCTGATGATTTTCTCCAAGACTTTGTACAATATACACGTAAGTGACACCGGTCTGTAGTTTAGTGCCTCTTTTCTGTCTCCTTTTTTAAAGATGGGGACTACATTGGCCTTTTTCCTTATCTCAGGTAGCTGCCCAGTTTCAAGGGATGTGTTAAATATTATGGTAAGTGGCACACTCAGAACCTCAGCTCCTTCCCGAAGGACCCACGGGGAGATATTGTCCAGACCCATCGCCTTTGAGCTATCAAGGTCACTGAGTAACTGCTTCACCTCCCCCTCAGATGTGTGTATGCCCTCCAGCACTCGATACATCCCTTGTTGGTGATGCACCCCGTCCTGTCTACCCAGCTGCCTTCCTGCCTCCACTGTGAATACTTCCCTAAACCTCGAGTTGAGCTCCTCACATACCTCTTGATCATTACTTGTGAGTTCCCCATTTTCCCTCCTCAGTCTTATCACCTGGTCCTTGACTGTTGTCTTCCTTCTGATGTGGCTGTACATCAGTTTCGGGTCAGACTTGACTTTCGAAGCTATGTCGTTTTCGTACTGTTTCTGGGCCTCAATTCGTACCTGTGCATACTCGTTTCTAGCTCTTCGACTAATCTCCTTGTTTGCTTGGGTTCTTTGCCTTCTGTACCTTTTCCATTCTCTGGCACTTTGAGTGTGTGTGTACTCACCTAATTGTGGTTGCAGGGGTCGAGACTCAGCTCCTGGCGATATAGATGTGTGATATAGATCACTTGTATATGCAATCATCTATTAATTAAATTCTGTGATCTTTTAAGGGAGAAAAACTGACAGATTCCTCTGAGGGAGGAGACGAGGAAGAGACAGAGGAAGGGAAGGCAGTCAAGTGAAAGAATACATACATGCATGCAGTCAAATGAAACGTTCATACATACACACACACACACAAACACACACAAATATCTTCGTGTGTGTGTCTGTCATTGTAATTTACGTTTCGTGGTGAGCTTCACGACTGCCATCAGGTACGACGCATGCGTTCTTATATGTAACTCTACGACCATGTTGTCACTCAGAGCTGCACTCATTCACTCAGAACTGCACTCACTCACTCAGAACTGCACTTACTCATTCACTCACTCCTTGTGGCAAGATGATTCTTTGCTTCTTCAGAAAGTTCTTATGTGAGTTGTGTTAGGATGTTGTGAGGCTGTGTTGTTGACGTGGGTGATGGTTCTGTTAAAAGATCGATAGTGGAGTGTGTTTTTGTGTTCCCGCGGTACTTGTGTCTTGCAGGGTGCTGGCTACACAACACAAATACACACAAACAACACACACACCATCATCATCCAAACATACCTGGCCTTCCACCAAACATCTAACTATCCATCCCTACGACCACTGCCACAGTACTTTCCTGCTCCCGCATCTTCAGTCACCTGTCACCATAATATCCCTTCTCTGTATCTATTATCTTCTTTTCTAGTACATCCCCAGCTCTAGGGTCAGATATGTGCAGCAACACAGAATAATTATAAAGGAACAGCACCTCAGTAAAAACACTAGTAGACTGTATTCTAGTGTCGTGTGTGTGATCTGTATTCCCTCATCAAAGTTGCAAAAAAGCTTACAGTTAGTACCTCTGACGAGCTAGTTATACTCCAGAGTTCTCTTATCCAGTGTATGAAAACTTAAAGTGTTTTGGTGAAGTGTGTCTCGTATTGTCTGGCAGGAAACTCTCAGGCAGAATGTCTTCAAGTAAAATCCTTTAAGAAATTGTACAGCAATGAACAAGGGCGCAGTTAATCGCAATTTCACAATAAATTCTTGACGCAGTTCTCATGGAACTAATGAGAGGATCATCAGTACTGGTTTGGCAGTCGAGTTGTAGATGGGCGTAATAATCACCAAGGTAGACTCATCGAAGCTAACAAGAAAAACTCGGGTGGCTTTTAAAAATAGGTTTGGCATATATACGAGAAGCATTGTGTTCGAGAAATACTTATCTGGCATGGGCCTCTGCTGTTATAATCCTGATTAATAAACTAGAAACAGCAGCTTGAAATAATCATTAGAGAAGTGGAAATAATACGGTAATGCGAAGAGGAACAGGGGAAGGATGTGGATAACACTAATACATCAGCCTCGTCCCCTCACCTATCTGTTGACCAGCCGCTGATGGAGTTCATGGCTAGTTACTGAACACTTCAAGATGAAATAACAACAACAAGGTTCTGAACTAATTTACATAGACGATTTTCATTTTTACGTCAGTGTGATTCGTCACAGAGACGCTGGTTCGTTAGAGTTTCAACACAGTCAAGTTCACTGCTAGTGTGGATCCTGTGCTTGACACTAGGGCTTGCTAGCGTCTTCACTAGAGTGCCTCAACACTCGTCTAGTTCTTCACATCGCAGCGAGAAGTAGCTACCGGATTTACTGGAGTTTCAACACACCAAGTCACTTCACCCTCTGACTCAACATTCACTCTTGGTTATAATTCTTAAGTTCAACGTGTGTGAGGTACACGACCGTGTGTTTACACCACCACCACCAGGAGTGTCTGACACACACGACTGCAAGGCGGCGAGACACAGGTAGTAACAGCGACCCATGCTATAGTCCCCTACACCTCCACCCCCAAACACAAACACATGTGGTCTAGCCCTCCTCCACCTGTCCTCTACCCCTCCACCACCCCTCCATCACCCTCCATCACCCCTCCACCACTGGGTTCACTGTACTGTACTACCTACCCTTCAGCGTACACTATGCATTATTAACAAGACCAGCAGTAAAGTCTACGAGGAACTCTACACAGTGTACTCAGGTACGTCAACCATATACAGAGTTCTTAGGAAGTTAAGTTCGCTCCAGGAAAAGCAAGGACAGGGTCAATTCCTTGGATCAAGAGCATCTCTCTCTTTAGGGGTATAGCCCCACAAACAGCTCGTAACAATATCTACATTAGTCGCCCCGAATATATTCTGAAGGGTATATATACGTATCTTGACATGTATATATCGAGAGCAGCTGTATATACACACTTGGAGGAAGAATATCTCAGTATATATACAATTTGAGGGTGTATATTTTAGTGTATAAACACTTGGAGTTTACATTAATCCCTATATAAGGTATTAAAAGTATTTTTGACATCCAGCTTTAATGACCCTCGTGTAGTAGACAGAATTTAAACTTATTCAGCCAACCAAGGTTGAGTTGTCTACCTGGCCGCCACCGCCGCCTGGCGCTGTGAGTCACATGTAACAACACTACAAATGACAGGTGTACTGGCACTAACATACACCTGCCTCATACAACAGGTGTCCCTGGCACTGTAGCACCTGATACAGGCAGGTGGAGCCACTCTTGCACAGCTATATACACCAATGGGTATATATATCAGTTTATATACACAGTGATGTTTATATACATTATATATACATACAGAGTAAACAAGTTTCTATAAGTTAATTATAAATCAAACGCTAATGGAAATAAGCAATACAGTTTGAATTGTTTGGAGCTGTAAGATATATCTTGATTCCTACTGTAGGCCTATTGTTTAATACAAGTATTGTACAAAATTCTAATCCACCATATAAGAAATTTTTCATGCGAGAATAGGCTGCTTCCCTGGCCTGGCCACTGACTGGGGACTACAACATTGGGTTCACTTCCTCTGGTGCTGTACTGAAGGGACGTCCTTCAGCTGAAGGAAGGAGTTCAGTTGGGTTACAGTTGGTGCCTCTGACGGAATATAGTACATCAGTACTAGTTGCGATTCCTTCCTCTTAGAAGACGGTGGTGTAGACGGTAGTCAGACTGTCAGTTTACAGGCTACGGTTCGCGCCCCTTCCATCTTACTCTTTAATCACTGACAGTTGTTTATTACAACTTAATCTGAGTTCATTAATGGACATGTTGAAGAGTAAGACCCATGTGTAACAGTTGAGAAAGAAGCTTATAGCTTCTCTCTCCTAGTTCGATCGCTGGCGCACTCAGCTCACACACTGAGGTCCGGAGTTCGAATCTCCGGTACGGCTGGAAAACATTAGGGACGTGTTTCCATAAGACACCTGCTGTCCCTGTTCACCCATCAGTGTAAAATGGGTACCTGGGTGTTAGTGGACTGGTGTGGGTCGCATCCTGGGACAAAACTGACCTAATTTGCGGGAAATGCTCAGCATAACAAGCGGCTTTCTATATAGTAGTATGTCATTGATGTCAACTATGGTCTGTATACTATTATATTATAACAATGTTTGTTAGTGTGACTTGTCAATGGTTCAAGTCAGATCGAAACGTCGTCGCAAACTTCTCTTTCCTATGTGCGGGTTATTTTGCACACGTTCACAAGGAACAACTGACAGCTGTCAATTGTTCTAGGATCTTTTACTCATTTGAACGTATGTAGAGGTTATTGATGCATCTGCCATCTTACTGACTGGTGGCGACACAACACTTGTATAACATGACTTAAAACAATTTGCTGCTTCTGACTCCCTGTCATGCCTAGTGATCAATGGTTTAAAAGACACGTGAGCAGACACTAGGGTATATTTATTAGAAAACGTTTCGGTCCTGTGACCTTGATCACTTCTAACACACACAGGTGGAATATTACTGTATGATAACATACTCGTCTCCCCATTTATGAGGATTTAGTTCTGTCTGATGTAGCTGCAATCGTTGTATGACAGTTAATTCGCTGATAACAAGAAAATAGACCCAATATTAGAAAACAATTTGAAAAATCAGTCACAAAAATATCTCGTTTCAATGTGAGTCACAGAAGAGAAGTAATGTGGGCAACACAAGCCTCACCTCCCTCCACTATAGCATATACTTAACCTTTCTTCACTAGTATAAATTTGATCAGTAGATGTGAAGACACATGATGTGGGCATATACTAGTGATACTTGATGTAGAGTTAACGGAGGGTAGGTTAATAAAGTCAGTGTTGCATCATAGGACCTTAATCTAGAGAAGGAACTTGCCAGTGAGGTCTGAGAGTGGAGTTAGTGTCCGAGCTGAACATATTGCGAGGTAGTTTAACCATCGGGAAGGCAGCCCATACTAGTCGTGGAGCAGGAGATATGCAACACTAGCACGGAGAGATGCAACACTAGCACGGAGAGATGCAACACTAGCACGGAGAGATGCAACACTCACGCGGAGAGATGCAACACTCACATGGAGATATGCAACATTTACACGGAGGGATGCAACACTCACACGGAGAGCTGCAGCTCTCACACGAGAGATGCAACACTCAACAAGGAGAATGCAACACTCACACAGGCACACTATCAACACATCGACTGACCACCGTAGCGTCCCTCACCGCCTCCAACCTGCAAGCCCACCAACAAAACCCACCGGCCCACCCACCGGGCCAACCAGCCTCCACCCACACTACCGGTCCGGATACCAACCTGGGGACCCTCAGGAGGGCCCACCCTCCGTTCCCAAGGATAGACAACCCACCCATTAACCTGGTCTGTTTACCCATTTTCTCTAATACATATGGCTTTACAGAAAACGAACTCATCTAATCACCAACTGAATTATTTATTTTTTTACGCAGTTGTCGTAGTAGTAGTAATTGTCAGTAGCACAACCAAAATTTAAATCTGGGGGGGGGGGGGATACTTACGTGTAAAATACCCACCAGGATAACCCAGAAAAGCCAGACAAAGTGGCTTATTTCCATCGGGATGCCTGTAGAAGACTTTATTGGGCTTAGTAACCCTGGAGGGATACTCAGTAACCCAGGATAACCCAAGAAAGTCAATCATTGTGCTTTATTGTCATTGTGGTCCTCTTCCCCAGGATACAATAAGGTAAGATAAGATTTTGTTCGGATTTTAAACCTCGGAGGGTTAGCCACCCAGGATAACCCAAGAAAATCAGTGCGTCATTAAGGACTGTCTGTCTTATTTCCATTGGAGTCCTTCAGTTTTATCTCCCAGGATGCCACCCACCTCAGTTGACTGACACCCAGGTACCTACTTACTGCTAGGTGAACAGGGACAGCAGGATTAGGAAACACGCCCAATGTTTACACCTGTGCCTACCAGACCACGGGACACCTGCCAGACCACGGGGCACCTAGCAGACCACGGGACACCTGCCAGACCACGGGGCACCTAGCAGACCACGGGACACCTGCCAGACCACGGGACACCTGCCAGACCACGGGGCACCTAGCAGACCACGGGACACCTGCCAGACCACGGGACACCTGCCAGACCACGGGACACCTAGCAGACCACGGGACACCTGCCAGACCACGGGGCACCTAGCAGACCACGGGACACCTGCCAGACCACGGGACACCTGCCAGACCACGGGGCACCTAGCAGACCACGGGAAACCTGCCAGACCACGGGACACCTGCCAGACCACGGGACACCTGCCAGACCACGGGACACCTGCCAGACCACGGGACACCTGCCAGACCACGGGACACCTGCCAGACCACGGGACACAACACCCACAACAGTGGGTGAACAGGAGCAACAGGTGTAAGATAATTGAAGCATGTGTGTCTTCCCCGCAACACTGAACACAAGACAAGTCACAATACCTTGGCTGGCACAATTCACAAATAACCCACAATAAGACGAACCCGTAATAACACGATTGCAAGCAAATCAGGGAACGGGTGGGAGTTGAATCCATGGCGAGTGAGTCGTGAAACTCAGGCCAGTGCGTTAACCACTGGACCAGTTGGCTCTAATACGATTCATCCAACTGGGTATATTTCTATACACCATAGGGAGGTTAGCAGAGGCCACCACTTTGGTTAACACACTGTTCCTTTAGGGTTTCCAAATAATTCAAATGACGGGTAAAGCTTACGAATTTCTTCCCTTCAGCATGCACATCTTTCTCATCCCTTGTTTCTTAATATTTCATATACCTGAAGTGTTTGACTTCCTTTTAGGAAGACACGTGGTCCGAGAACGGACCGCGGGGGCCTTGATACCCGAGAACGGGCAGCGGGGGCCTTGATACCCGAGAACGGGCCGCGGGGGCCTTGATACCCGAGGACGGACCGCGGGGGCCATGATCCCCGAGAACGGGCCGCGGGGCCTTGATACCCGAGGACGGACCGCGGGGGCCATGATCCCCGAGAACGGGCCGCGGGGGCCTTGATACCCGAGGACGGACCGCGGGGGCCATGATCCCCGAGAACGGACCGCGGGGGCCATGATCCCCGAGAACGGACCACGGGGGCCATGATCCCCGAGAACGGGCCGCGGGGGCCATGATCCCCGAGAACGGACCGCGGGGGCCATGATCCCCGAGAACGGGCCGCGGGGGCCTTGATACCCGAGGACGGGCCGCGGGGGCCATGATCCCCAGAACTATTAACATATATGCCAGATAAGAGCCAGGTCGTGAAGGAGGGATGTGATATGCTATAGTGAAGACGTTTCTCTCCATGAAGAACTTTGTGAATTCTGAGTTTGGTCCGTAGCACGTTTCCTCCACTAGTGTGGGCAACACATCACTTGAATCCAAGACATACAACACATCTCAGTGAGGACACCTGTGTATATCACATCATATATGACAAAAAATGTTTTGCCACTCGTGGAGAAACGTTTCCCTTGTTAGCTGTCCTGAAATATAAACAAGTGTGGTTTAGCACACACTGTGTACACCACCGTGCTGTTTACAACCAAACACGACTCTTATTATTGTCTGCATCAAGGGTCAGTTATGCAAAAATTGCTAACAAGCGATACAAGATGTAAAACAACCACGGGGAGTTGAATGATAGCTCTAGGCCTTTCGTGTTGCAATCAACACATCATCAGGAGCTTACAATGTTGCAGAAAAGAGGAGAATGTCCGAGCAAACACGTTCAGAAGAAAGGCCTAGAGCTATCATTCAACTCTCTCTCTCTCCCTCGTCTAAAATCATCCAGGTCTGTCACCATGGTCAGATTCCTGAACGTTACTTTACAGTGAAGAAGGTTGAAAATACACGCAATACAGAGATAATTCTCAGTTAATTTAGTGGAAGGAAGGTAAGTTTTACACTAAGCTTTGTTAATGTTGCTACCTCACGCTCCAGTGTCTCAACACTGTGTTGCGTCTCCGTAGCTATGTTGGTGATAATGTTGCTACCTCACGCTCCAGTGTCTCAACACTGTGTTGTGTCTCCGTAGCTATGTTGGTGTAATGTTGCTACCTCACGCTCCAGTGTCTCAACACTGTGTTGCGTCTCCGTAGCTATGTTGGTGATGATGTTGCTACCCCACGCCCAGTGTCTCAACACTGTATTGCGTCTCCGTAGCTATGTTGGTGATAATGTTGCTACTCACGCTCCAGTGTCTCAACACTGTGTTGCGTCTCCGTAGCTATGTTGGTGATAATGTTGCTACTCACGCTCCAGTGTCTCAACACTGTGTTGCGTCTCCGTAGCTTTGTTGGTGTTAATGTTGCTACCTCACGCTCCAGTGTCTCAACACTGTGTTGCGTCTCCGTAGCTATGTTGGTGATGATGTTGCTACCTCACGCTCCAGTGTCTCAACACTGTGTTGCGTCTCCGTAGCTATGTTGGTGATAATGTTGCTACCTCACGCTCCAGTGTCTCAACACTGTGTTGCGTCTCCGTAGCTATGTTGGTGATAATGTTGCTACCTCATGCTCCAGTGTCTCAACACTGTGTTGCGTCTCCGTAGCTATGTTGGTGTTAATGTTGCTACTTCACGCTCCAGTGTCTCAACACTGTGTTGCGTCTCCGTAGCTATGTTGGTGATGATGTTGCTACCTCACGCTCCAGTGTCTCAACACTGTGTTGCGTCTCCGTAGCTATGTTGGTGATGGTGTTGCTACCTCACGCTCCAGTGTCTCAACACTGTGTTGCGTCTCCGTAGCTATGTTGGTGATAATGTTGCTACCTCACGCTCCAGTGTCTCAACACTGTGTTGCGTCTCCGTAGCTATGTTGGTGATAATGTTGCTACCTCACGCTCCAGTGTCTCAACACTGTGTTGCGTCTCCGTAGCTATGTTGGTTTTAATGTTGCTACCTCACGCTCCAGTGTCTCAACACTGTGTTGCGTCTCCGTAGCTATGTTGGTGATAATGTTGCTACCTCACGCTCCAGTGTCTCAACACTGTGTTGCGTCTCCGTAGCTATGTTGGTGTTAATGTTGCACCTCACGCTCCAGTGTCTCAACACTGTGTTGCGTCTCCGTAGCTATGTTGGTGTTAATGTTGCTACCTCACGCTCCAGTGTCTCAACACTGTGTTGCGTCTCCGTAGCTATGTTGGTGTTAATGTTGCTACCTCACGCTCCAGTGTCTCAACACTGTGTTGCGTCTCCGTAGCTATGTTGGTGTTAATGTTGCTACCTCACGTTCCAGTGTCTCAACACTGTGTTGCGTCTCCGTAGCTATGTTGGTGATAATGTTGCTACTCACGCTCCAGTGTCTCAACACTGTGTTGCGTCTCCGTAGCTATGTTGGTGATAATGTTGCTACCTCACGCTCCAGTGTCTCAACACTGTGTTGTGTCTCCGTAGCTATGTTGGTGATAATGTTGCTACCTCACGCTCCAGTGTCTCAATACTGTGTTGCGTCTCCGTAGCTATGTTGGTGATGGTGATGATGATGATGATGGTCATAATAATGATGATGGTGATAATGGTGATGATGTTAGTGATGATAGTGGTGATGATGATGATGATGGCGATAATGGTGATGATGATGCTAGTGAGGATGATGGTGATAATGGTGATAATGATACTGGTGATAATGGTGATGATGGTGATGATGGTGATGATGATGCTAGTGATGATGATGGTGATAATTGTGATAATGATGGTGATGATGATGCTAGTGATGATGATGATGGTGATAATGGTGATGGTGATAATGGTGATGGTGATGATGGTGATAATGGTGATGATGCTAGTGATGGTGATATTGGTGATGATGATGATGGTGATGGTGATGATGCTAGTGATGATGGTGATAATGGTGATGATGATGATGGTGATGATGCTAGTGATGATGATGGTGATAATGGTGATGATAATGACGGTGATAATGGTGATGATAAATGATGGTGATGATGCTAGTGATGATGATGGTGATGATGCTAGTGATGATAATGGTGATGATGATGATGGTGATAATGGTGATGATGATGCTAGTGATGGTGATGGTGATGATGCTATGATGATGATAATGGTGATGATAATGATGATGGGATAATGGGATAATGGTGATGATGGTGATGATGATGATAATTATTATTATTATTGTTGTTGTTAATTTATTATTAATATTGTTCTTTTTATGATTATTTATTATTATTATTATTATTATTATTATTATTATTTTTTTAATTATTATTATTATTAATCGCTCTACAAAATATAAAATAAAATAAAATAATAATAATAATAACCATTGATAAACATTTTTAGCACCTGCATATGATACAGTTGTTAAAATTTAAATAATATATAAACATTCCCTCATTGAATATGTTGGCAACATGGTACAAACATGACAGTTCAGAAGACCCTCCGCACTGCTAGATCTTCCCCCCTCCTTCAGAGTGAGACACTTTTCCCCCCAACCCCCAGGCTCAAGTCTTTTTTCCCCCTGGATCCCTTCATCGAGGTTACCTTGCTCACACTCCAACAGCCCCCAACCACGAAACCACTCGCCTCCACTCCTGTCTAACACGCCCAAAAAGCCTGTTGAACGGCTACAACGGGGTTTTTGACAACTCTGTTTACCTGATGTCTACTGAAGCACATATCTACTGGGGCAACTACCTGGGTGTTAACCCTCCCACGCACCCCCCTGCCACTTGAACCCCCCACTCCACTTGAAACCCCCCAAACTCCACTTAACCCCCCCTCCTTAAACCCCCCTCCCTTTCCCTTTTCCCCTTCCTCCCCCCTCCCCTCCCCTCCCTTCTTTCCCCCCCCCCCCTCCTCACTCCTCCCCTCCCCCCCTCCCCTCCCTCCCCCTCCCCTCCCCTCACCCCCCCCTCCCCTCACCCCCCCCCCCCTCACCCTCATCCCGGAGCACAAGTTTATATTTACAGTTGAAGTTCCCACCCATCCTGGAGTAGCACTGGAGAACCACTGTAGACTGGAGAACCACTGTATAGCACTGGAACCACTGTATAGCACTGGAAAACCCAAATTGTATAGCACTGAGAACCACTGTATGCACTGGAAACCACTGTTAGCAGGGAGAACCACTGATAGTACGGAGAACCACTGTATACACGGAGCCATGTAAGCACTAGAACCCACGTTAGCATGAGAACCACTGTATAGTACGGAGAACCACTGTATACACTGAGAACCACTGTATACACTGAGAACCACTTATACACGGAGCCATGTAAGCACGGGGAACCATGTATAGTACTAGAGAACCACTGTATAGTACTGGAGAACTACTATATAGCACTGGAAACCACTGTATAGTACTGAGAACCACTGTATAGCACTGAGAACCACTGTAAGTACTGAGAACCACTGTATAGTACTAGAGAACACCTGTATAGCACTGGAGAACCACTGTATAGTACTGGAGAACCACTGTATAGCACTGAGAACCACTGATAGCACTGGAGAACACTGTATAGCACTGGAGAACCACTGTATAGCATGAGAACCACTGTATAGTACTGAGAACCACTGTGACAGCACTGGAGAAACCACTGTATAGCACTGGAGAACCACTGCATAGCACTGGAAAACCACTGTATAATACGCCAGCATCGCTGCATATCACTGGGACAACACAGTGTAGCAGTGTAAGTGTATACCACTGGTACTAACACAGTGTAGCTGTGTAAGTGTACACCACTGGTACTAACACAGTGTAGCAGGAAGTGTACACCACTGGGACAAACACAATGTAGCAGTGTAAGTGTACACCACTGGGACTAACACAGTGTAGCAGTGAAAGTGTACACCACTGGTACTAACACAGTGTAGCAGTGTAATTTACGCCACTGGTACTAACACAGTGTAGCAGTGTAAGTTTTACCCACGGGGACACAGTGTAGCAGTGAAAGTGTACACCACTGGTACTAAAAAGGTAGCAGTGTAAGTGTACACCACTGGAATAACACAGTGTAGCAGTGTAATTTACACCACTGGACTAACAGTGTAGAAAGTGTAAGGGGAAAACCACTGGTACAAAACGGGAGAAGAAAGGTACACCACTGGGACTAACACAGTGTAGCAGTGTAAGTGTACACCTGGTACTAACACAGTGTAGCAGTGTAAGTGACCACTGGTACTAACACAGTGTAGCAGTGTAATGTACACCACTGGTACAACACAGTGTAGCATTTAAGTGTACAACTGGTACTAACACAGTGTAGCAGTGTAAGGACACCACGGGAGACTAACACAGTGTAGCAGTGTAAGTGTACACCACTGGTACTAACACAGTGTAGCAGTGTAAGGTCACCACTGGTACTAACACAGTGTAGCATTTAAGGGGGTACACCACTGGTACTAACACAGTGAAAGCAGTGTAAGTGTACACCACTGGGACTAACACAGTGTAGCAGTGTAAGTGTACACCACTGGCACTAACACAAGTGTAGCAGTGTAAGTGTACACCACTGGTACTAACACAGTGTAGCAGGTAAGTGTACACCACTGGGACTAACACAGTGTAGCAGTGTAATTTACACCACTGGTACTAACACAGTGTAGCAGTGTAAGTGTAAACCACTGGTACAACACAGTGTAGCAGTGTAAGTGTACACCACTGGTACTAACCCCAGTGTAGCAGTGTAAGTGTACACCACTGGGACTAACACAGTGTAGCAGTGTAAGTGAAACACCACTGGTACTAACACAGTGTAGCAGTGAAGTGTACAACTGGTACTAACACAGTGAAAGCAGTGAAAGTGTACACCACTGTACTAACACAGTGTAGCAGTGTAAGTGTACACCACAGGTACTAACACAGTGTAGCAGTGTAAGTGTACACCACTGGTACTAACACAGTGTAGCAGTGTAAGTGTACACCACTGGTACTAACACATGTAGCAGTGTAAGTGTACACTACAGGTACTAACACAGTGTAGCAGTGTAAGTGTACACCACTGGTACTAACACAGTGTAGCAGTGTAAGTGTACACCACTGGGACTAACACAGTGTAGCAGTGTAAGTGTACACCACTGATACTAACACAGTGTAGCAGTGTAAGTGTACACCACTGATAGGAGGAAGGCTAATAGATATCTTGCAATTGCAACCCTTAATATGCGACAACAATAACAACATATTTCCATTCCATTTAAATACAATAAAATGGTAGTGCAGTTATCTTGGCTATCTTGGTTATAATGCTATCTTGGTTATCTTAGCTATCTTGGTTATCTTGGCTATCTTAGCTATCGTGGTTATCTTAGCTATCTTGGTTATCTTAGCTATCTTGGTTATCTTGGTTATATTGCTACCTTGGTTATCTTAGCTATCTTGGCTATCTTGGTTATATTGCTACCTTGGTTATCTTAGCTATCTTGGTTATCTTGGCTATCTTAACTATCGTGGTTATCTTAGCTATCTTGGTTATCTTGGCTATCTTGGTTATATTGCTATCTTGGTTATCTTAGCTATCTTGGCTATCTTGGTTATAATGCTATCTTGGTTATCTTAGCTATCTTGGCTATCTTGGTTATAATGCTATCTTGGTTATCTTGGTTATCTTGGCTATCTTGGTTATAATGCTATCTTGGTTATCTTGGCTATCTTGGTTATCTTGGCTATCTTAGCTATCGTGGTTATCTTAGCTATCTTGGTTATCTTGGCTATCTTGGTTATATTGCTATCTTGGTTATCTTAGCTATCTTGACTATCTTGGTTATAATGCTATCTTGGTTATCTTGGCTATCTTGGTTATATTGCTACCTTGGTTATTTTAGCTATCTTGGTAGTTAATGGTAGTGGTAGTTGATAGTGGTAGTTGATGGTAGTGGTAGTTGATGGTAGTGGTAGTTGATGGTGGTAGTTGATGGTAGTGGTAGTTGATGGTGGTGGTAGTTGATGGTGGTAGTTGATGGTGGTGGTAGTTAATGGTAGTGGTAGTTGATGGTAGTGATAGTTAATAGTGGTGGTAGTTGATGGTGGTAGTTGATGGTGGTGGTAGTTGATGGTAGTGGTAGTTGATGGTGGTAGTTGATGGTAGTGGTAGTTGATGTTGGTGGTAGGTAATGGTAGTGGTAGTTGATGGTAATGGTAGTTGATGGGGGTTTAGTTAATAGTAGTGGTAGTTGATGGTGGTGGTAGTTAATGGTAGTGGTAGTTGATGGTAGTGGTAGTTGATGGTTGTAGTTGATGGTGGTGATAGTTGATGGTAGTGGTAGTTGATGGTAGTGGAAGTTGATAGTGGTGGCAGTTTATGGTGGTGGTTAGTTGATGGTGGTGGTAGTTGATGGTGTGGTAGTTAATGGTAGTGGTAGTTGATGGTGGTGGTAGTTGATGGTAGTGGTAGTTGATGGTAGTTGTAGTTGATGGTGGTGGTAGTTGATGGGAGTGGTAGTATAGTAATGTTAGTGGCAGTTGATGGTAGTGGTAGTTGATGGGAGTGGTAGTATAGTGATGGTAGTGGTAGTTCATTGTAGTCGTAGTTGTTGGTGGTGGTAGTTGATGGGAGTGGTAGTATTGTGATGGTAGTGGTAGTTGATGGTGGTGCTAGTTGATGGGAGTGGTAGTATAGTGATGGTAGTGGTAGATCATGGTAGTGCTAGTTGATGGTGGTGGTAGTTGATGGGAGTGGTAGTATAGTGATGGTAGTGGTAGTTGATAGTAGTGGTAGTTGATGGTAGTGGTAGTTGATGGTAATGGTAGTTGATGGTGGTGGTAGTTGATGGTAGTAGTAGTTGATGGTGGTTGTAGTTGATGGTGGTGGTAGTTGATGGTGGTGGTAGTTGATGATAGTGGTAGTTGATGGTAATGGTAGTTGATGGTGGTGGTAGTTGATGGTAGTAGTATTGATGGTTGTGGTAGTTGATGGTAGTGGTAGTTGGTAGTGGTAGGTGGTACTGTCTATCACATGCTTGTAGAGGTACTATACAGGACCACATCAATCCTCGTCCCACATTTCCAGACCATCAATCAACCACCACAATCAACCACCACAATCATCCACCACAATCAACTACCACAATCATCCACCACAATAAACCACCACAATCATCCACCACAATCAACCACCACAATCAACCACCACAATCAACCACCACAATCAACCACCACAATCAACCACCACAATCAACCACCACAATCAACAACCACAATCAACAACCACAATCATCCACCCCAATCAACCACCACAATCAAACACCACAATCAACCACCACAATCATCTACCACAATCAACCACCACAATCATCCACCACAATCATCCACCACAATCAACCACCACAATCAACCACCACACTAAACCACCACAATCAACCACAACAATCAACCACCATAATCAACCATCACAATCATCCTCCACAATCAACCACCACAATCAACAACCACAATCATCCACCACAATCAACCACCACAATCAACCATTACAATCATCCACCACAATCAACCACCACAATCAACCACCACAATCATCCACCACAATCAACCACCACAATCAACCACCACAATCATCCACCACAATCAACCATCACAATCACCCAAAACAATTAACCACCACAATCAACCACCACAATCATTCACCACAACCACCACAATCATCCACCACAATCATCCACCACAATCACCCACCACAATCAACCACCACAATCATCCACCACAATCATCCACCACAATCAACCACCACAATCATCCACCACAATCATCCACCACAATCAACCACCACAATCATCCACCACAATCATCCACCACAATCATCCACCACAATCAACCACCACAATCAGCCACCACAATCACCACCACAATCACTACCAATCATCCACCACAATCATCCACCACAATCATCCACCAATCAACCACCACAATCATCCACCACAATCAACCACCACAATCAACCACCACAATCATCCACCACAATCAACCACCACAATCATCCACCACAATCATCCACCACAATCAACCACCACAATCATCCACCACAATCATCCACCACAATCATCCACCATCAATCAACCACCACAATCAGCCACACATAATCAACCACCACAATCACTACCACAATCATCCACCACAATCATCCACCACAATCATCCACCACAATCATCCACCATAAATCACCACAATCATCCACCACATCAACCACCACATCAACCACCACAATCAACCACCACAATCAACCACCACAATCAACCACCACAATCAACCACCACAATCATCCACCACAATCATCCACCACAATCATCCACCACAATCAACCACCACAATCAGCCACCACAATCAACCACCACAATCAACTACCACAATCATCCACCACAATCATCCACCACAATCATCCACCACAATCATCCACCACAATCATCCACCACAATCAACCACCACAATCAACCACCACAATCAACCACCACAATCAACCACCACAATCAACCACCACAATCAACCACCACAATCAACCACCACTACAATGACTGCCACGAATAATTCTTCTTTACGACGAAATACGAAACATAAATAAAACTTGTTTGCCTTTGTACAACATTCTAGGAACACCGTATACCACTGTGTACCACTGTACCACTGTGTACCACTGTGTACCACTGTACCTCTGTGTACCACTGTACCACTGTGTACCATATTGCGTCCCCAGAATTTGGCCCCAATGTAAATTTATAATGTATATTGTATGATGTATATTTTCCATTTTCTATAATTTTATATTGCTGATATTCTCGATAATAGCTAAATCGTTAATATCTTGCTTTATATTATTATTTGACCTATTTGACTTATATTTGACATTATTTGACTTAGCTATGTTTATTAGGTAGGATGTAACATTATAAATTATGCTCAAGTTTGTAGTAGCTGCCCTGGAGTTGGCAAACTACCGATTATGACACTAGGCTTGTTGCTGGGAGGAGTCACGTGATTCCACCTGAGGTGGGTGGCTGCTGCTCCTTCCTCGAGAGCACTACGCAGCTGGACATCGTTGTGTCAACACCTCGCTTCTTTCTCTACTTGTTTTCTCGCCATTTAGACTCTGTTTGGGTAGAGTATGTATTCGGTGGTGAGACGAAACATACTTCTCAGGACTCTGTGTAACTCTGTTCACAGAGGATAGACTAGACAGTGATTTTCGACGTTTTTCTGGGTTGTGTGTCACATTGACACTCTTTGATAACTCAGGTCTCTAGCTACAGCTCCTGACCTAATTCGATAAGGCATCTGTGCACCGCCACAGTTTGGGATTGTTTATGCTGAACCTAGCTTCAGTAGAAAGGGAGTTTTGTGACTGTTTTGGAGGATCTACCGATGGTCCCCAGTTAGGGTCGATTTTCTATCTCCTTGTTCCTGACGCTGTGTTGCTGTTGCCTGTTATATTGCTGTTCTGCGAATTGGTCATTTTACTGGACAATCAAGCTGTTCTGATTGTCAGTTTGTTAGAGAAGCTAGCTTATGAGAAGTTCAGTCGGACACTGTTTGAGTCGAGTCTTAGAGTTACCTGGAGAACACTCATACACACCTATATTCTTATTTGCATATATCTGTATTATTGTACTTACTGACATTGTACCTGATGGTACTTCAGAGTCATTTGGATATATGTGTCCTCAGCACAGTCATTGTATATGAGAGCAGTGTAGGAGCTAACCTCCTAATTAACCTCCTAATTCATAACTTAATGAACATCCTGATCATATGTACATTTATTTACTTTGAAACCCTAGACACTCTGATAATAAACCTTTTAAATATATTTCGTCGGTTAGTACCCTATCAGTTGCAATCCTCTTAAGATATATAATATGTCGGATAACTGGACCAGGATACTGACTTTGTTGCAAAAGCCCAGTAACAGGCTGGATGCTAGAAGGGCTTTCCTTTCTAGTGTTCACTGGAGATGTCTATTACTAATAGATATCGTGTCATTTTGTAACATACCACTGTGTACCACTGTACCTCTTGTGTACCACTGTGTACCACTGTACCACTGTGTATCACTGTGTACCACTGTACAACTGTGTACCACTGTGTACCACTGTGCACCACTGTACCTCTGTGTATCACTGTGTACCACTGTGCAACACTGTGTACCACTGTGTACCACTGTGCACCACTGTGTACCACTGTGTATCACTGTGTACCACTGTGTACCACTGTGTACCACTGTGCAACACTGTGTACCACTGTGTACCACTGTGTACCACTGTACCTCTGTGTATCACTGTGTACCACTGTGCAACACTGTGTACCACTGTACATCACTGTGTACCACTGTGCAACACTGTGTACCTGTGTACCACTGTGTACCACTGTACCTCTGTGTATCACTGTGTACCACTGTGCAACACTGTGTACCACTGTGTACCACTGCACCACTGTGTACCACTGTGTATCACTGTGTACCACTGTGCAACACTGTGTACCACTGTACATCACTGTCCACCACTGTGCAACACTGTGTACCACTGTGCAACACTGTTTCACTGTGCACCACTATCACTGTCCACCACTGTGCACCACTATGTACCACTGTGTATCACTGTGCACCACTGTGTACCACTGCACCACTGTACCACTGTGTATCACTGTCCACCACTGTGCACCACTGTACACCACTGTGTAACACTGTGTACCACTGTGTTCAGCACATGACACAACTTCGTGTAAGAGGAATCCTTTAGCAATCTATATATATATATATATATATATATATATATATATATATATATATATATATATATATATATATATATATATATATATGTAGTGCCGATTAGTAAACTAGTGATTTTGGTTAAATAGCAACGCTTCTGCATATAAGACAAGCGAAAATTTGTGTATGCAATACTCGCAAAATCATCTGAATAAAGAAAATATTTCACTGTGTTTGTTATTATTAAATTATTGTTACGTATCTAAAATATAGTTTAGTTGTTGAAGCTAATTAAATGCTTGTTGTAAGTAGGTAGGTTTCAAAGTTTTCTTGGTACAATAAAACTATACCTTTACATTAATGTAAATGAAAGTATATCTTAAACGTATAAGAGAAATTTTAAAGTGACTTACTTAATGAGTTCTGCATTGACCAGTTTTATTTAATCGGCACGACATATATATATATATATGTCGTGCCGATTAGGTAAACTGGTCAATTAGCAAGAACTCATCTAAAATTAAGTCCTTTCTAAAATTTTCTCTTATACATTTAAAGATATATTTTTTCATTTATGTTAATGTAAGAATTTAATAATTTTGTACCAAGAGAAACTTTGAAAACCTACCTAACCTTATTACAACAAGCGCAATTTAATTTAGCCTAACCCAACTAAATATATTTTAGATACGTTAACATTAATTTAATAAAAAAAAAACACAATGAAATATATTTTTTCTGTTATGTTCAGAATGATTTTGGGAAATTATTGCATACACAAATTTTCACTTGTCTTAATGGCAAGGTAAGCGTTGCTATTTATGCCAAAATCGCAAGTTTTACTTAATCGGCACGACTATATATATATATATATATATATATATATATATATATATATATATATATATATATAAGATGGGGTCCACTCTGGTACAAATTGTGGGACACATAGCCTGGGAGAAGTGGATAAAAAGGCTTCAAGGAAGAAAATTTTGATTTCTGCCTGATGCCATTTGAATATTCCACTTCCCCTACCACCCCATCTTCTTTTTTTTTTTTTTTTTTACCAATAGGTATATTTTATTACATAATATGGTACAAAAGATTTAAGAGATACATTGTTGATATAAAGATGGCATATACAGTACACGAGGTGTGAGAGATACATGTCTAGTACATATTGTTACATGTTTGTCACTGATTGTAATGCGAAAATATCATCCAGCTCCTCTGAGCTGGGGTGCGTGCCCAGGATACAGCATGCATTACCCCTCTGAACAGCAGCGCTGAGTCGCTGGAACAGAAAACTAGCTGCCCTGGGATCCCTAGTTACTCTGTTGAGTCTTTTGCCCAGCTCCTTGAGGAACTTAGATGCACTCTTTCCCCATGAGCCAAGGGTCTCTGAGCCTATGGGAACAAACATATAATGATGGGCAAGTTCTCCATATTTTCTCGACTTCTGGGACTCCCTGAAGGTGGCAGCTGCCCCTCCTTCCTCCCTGTTGTATTGGAGATAGGTATCAGCCAAGGTAGATGCACATGTGTAGTCGCACACCACCTGCTTGCCGTCTGTCCAGGCTTGAAGGGTGATACCATCTGGACGCTTTTGGCTGCCATCAGATCTGCATAGTTGGGGTGGCTCCCTTACTGCTGGGCATCCGGCTGTTGTGAGGCTCCTCTTGATAACGTTATTAACCTCTTCGTGTCTTGCAATCTTTCCTCGGATTTACGACACACAAGACCATGGTACCTGAATCGGTCTGCTGCTTCACTGCCACAAATACACCTGTGTTCGGCGAGAATAGGGGCTGCAAGTCGAAGGGCAACACCAATGCGGATGGTCTGTATATATATATATATACATGTATATATTTCAACAAGTCGGCCGTCTCCCACCGAGGCAGGATGAAAATCCCCAAAAGAAAATACTTGCATCATCATTCAACACTTTCACCACACTCATACATAATCACTGTCTTTTGCAGAGGAGCCTCAGATACGACAGCTGAGAATTGTCCCTCCCAGCTGTCACCATCCCAGACCCTCCTTTAAAGTGCAGGCATTGTACTTCCCATTTCCAGGACTCAAGTCCAACTAAATCAATTAACTGGTTTCCTGAATCCCTTCACAAAATGTTACCCTGCTCACACTCCAACAGCTCGTCATGTCCCAAAACCATTCGTCTCCATTCACTCCTATCTAACACGCTCACACATGCTTGCTGGAAGTCCAAGCCCTCGCCCACAAAACGTCTCTTACCCCTTCCTCCAACCTTTCGAGGATGACCCTACCCGCCTTCCTTCCCCTGCAGATTTATACGCTCTCCAAGTCATTCTACTTGATCCATTCTCTCTAAATGACCAAACCACCTCAACAACCCCTCTTCAGCCCTCTGACAAATACTTTCAGTAACCCACACCTTCTCCACTTCCACACTCCGAATTTTCTGCATAATATTTACACCACACATTGCCCTTAGACAGGACATCTCCATTGCCTCCAGCCTCTCGCTGCAGCATTTGCAACCATGCTTCACCCCCATAAGAGTGTTGGTCCCACTATATTTGTACATTCCCTTTTTGGGGCTCCATGGATAAGTTTTTTTTTCCCACAGACCCCCCAACGCACCCCCTCCCTTTTTTTTCCTTCTAACTATAGAACCTCATCCTTAAAAACCCATCCTGACACGTCAACTCCCAAATATCTGAAAACATTTACTTCCCATAACCCCTCCAATGTGATACCCAAATTTTCTTTATTTAAATCTTTTGATACCCTATCACCTTTCTTTATCTTGTTCACTTTCAATTTTTTTTTTTTTTTTTTTTTTTTTTTTTTTTTTTTTTTTTTTTTTTTTTTTTTTTTTTTTTTTTTTTTTTTTTTTTTTTTTTTTTTTTTTTTTTTTTTTTTTTTTTTTTTTTTTTTTTTTTTTTTTTTTTTTTTTTTTTTTTTTTTTTTTTTTTTTTTTTTTTTTTTTTTTTTTTTTTTTTTTTTTTTTTTTTTTTTTTTTTTTTTTTTTTTTTTTTTTTTTTTTTTTTTTTTTTTTTTTTTTTTTTTTTTTTTTTTTTTTTTTTTTTTTTTTTTTTTTTTTTTTTTTTTTTTTTTTTTTTTTTTTTTTTTTTTTTTTTTTTTTTTTTTTTTTTTTTTTTTTTTTTTTTTTTTTTTTTTTTTTTTTTTTTTTTTTTTTTTTTTTTTTTTTTTTTTTTTTTTTTTTTTTTTTTTTTTTTTTTTTTTTTTTTTTTTTTTTTTTTTTTTTTTTTTTTTTTTTTTTTTTTTTTTTTTTTTTTTTTTTTTTTTTTTTTTTTTTTTTAAAAAAAAAAAAAAAAAAAAAAAAAAAAAAAAAAAAAAAAAAAAAAAAAAAAAAAAAAAAAAAAAAAAAAAAAAAAAAAAAAAAAAAAAAAAAAAAAAAAAAAAAAAAAAAAAAAAAAAAAAAAAAAAAAAAAAAAAAAAAAAAAAAAAAAAAAAAAAAAAAAAAAAAAAAAAAAAAAAAAAAAAAAAAAAAAAAAAAAAAAAAAAAAAAAAAAAAAAAAAAAAAAAAAAAAAAAAAAAAAAAAAAAAAAAAAAAAAAAAAAAAAAAAAAAAAAAAAAAAAAAAAAAAAAAAAAAAAAAAAAAAAAAAAAAAAAAAAAAAAAAAAAAAAAAAAAAAAAAAAAAAAAAAAAAAAAAAAAAAAAAAAAAAAAAAAAAAAAAAAAAAAAAAAAAAAAAAAAAAAAAAAAAAAAAAAAAAAAAAAAAAAAAAAAAAAAAAAAAAAAGAAGTGACGATCGTATTACTTGCCGGGGGTTTCCCATGCTTATTATTTTTAAATTTCACAAGTATGATAGCTTTTGCCTGAATTTTGGGTTATCCTAGGTAATTTACACTATGTATAATAACTGTACTTATGTGTACATGTGAGAAAGAGACAGATATAGGACATATAGATATAGATAGATATATAGACAGACAAAGATATAGATAGGCAAAGATATAGACAGATAAAGATTGACAGATAGGTTATAGACAGATAGAGACAGCCAAAGCCAGCCACCCCTGGAATACATAAGCTAAGAAAGAAAAAAGGGAAAAACACTGCAGGGCCACTGGCCCAAGCCGCCAGCCTGCTGAATACAAAAGAACATAAGGAAAAAAACTGAAAAGCAGGCCTCTGGCCCTGAAAGGCGGGGGTCCAGTCACCCCCAACTTAGCCCAATGACCCCCTAGTCGGTCACATCCTCTGAAGGAAGGAGCAGGGGCATCAGACATATAGCACGTTTGTCAGGTCCAACTCACCCCCCATCCACAGCCACTAAATGATTTATCAAATATTTTACTTTCCTTATAAGGGGATGTAATGCCCTAACATCATTGAATCCCGGTGTTTGCCCATATTTGCTCTAGGGGCACTCAATCAAACTGGTGCTCCCACAAGGTACTAAGTGGTCCCGATTTTTTAACCCTTTGACTGTCGCAACCAATCCTGAGTGCTCCCCCGTTTTTTCAAAATTTTTAAAAAAAAAATAAATAATTTTTTTTTTTCTTATGACATGATAGAGAATCGTTTCAAAGGAAAAGCACCAAAAAGTTTGAAATTTGATTGAAAACTCATGGTTCGTCCGTGAAGTTAGTGATCTCAGCAATATATACGATTGGCAATTTCGCCGACTTTGAGCCCTACTTTCGGTAAATTCCATTGTTCCGTTGACCAAACTCATAGATATTTCTTTAGAACTCCATTTGTTCTATCGATTGAGTACAAGAAACCACCAATTTATCGATTTCAACTACCCAATAAGTGATCAGAAATTGGCAATTTGGCCAATTTCATGGAAAATAAAAAGTTGTCAATTTCAAAATAGGGTCCAGAATAAACAATGCAGACATTCCTTAGTACTAAAATAAGATGTTATCTGTTCATTAGTCACGTCTTTAGGCCCTCTTATATTACTTTTGTTTCTATTTTGATTTTTATCTACATAAAAATAGAAGATTTACGTTATGCAGACTATTGCATTATTGTAAAAATGGTATAAATAATATCAGTGCACTTGTGAAAGAATATTAGACTGCCAATTGATGTGTATTGACGCGTATGGATTTGTTTACCTTGAACATTTGCAAAAATCGAACATTTCTAATATTTTGAGCTCAATTTCAAGGTCATTTTCATCATAAAACTAATCAAAATCATCTTTATTTCTGTAGTATGTGTCCATTCTATCAAATGAGACCATAAAAAGAGAATACAACCATAAATACTATACGAAATACACCTCAAAGTTGGCGTTTTAATCCAAAAAAAATGGTCAGTTTTTTTTCTCTCATTACATACCGTCGCTGCAGGTTTTTTTATACTGCGCACACTGACCACACAGACCCATTCTCATATGTGGGCCTACCAGCTTTCTCCCATTTGATTTGAAGCCGCTAGAATTTAGTGTATTGATACGTCCGAAACAGTGGCTCAAGACGTATATATACCACCGAAACAGTCAAGGGTTAATACTGCGCACACTCGAGGGCGCAGACCCATTCTCTCATGTCTAGGCGACTCAGGCCTATCGCACTAAATTTGAACGACGAAAACGTAGATGTATCGTTCGGTCAGCTACGCACGTGAACGTATATCTACGTGGTGGACAGTTTAAGGGTTAAGATCCATGGTTAGAAAGAAGAAATTTCGCAAAATAACTGCAAGAAATGTAATAAAAACACAAAAATTTCCTCCCTCCCTGAGCAGCGATGTTTTGATGCACACTACCATCTAGTGGTACGATCTGAAACTCACTTATAGTATTATTATTACAGTGGATCCCCTCACCGAACGGCTCGGCAATAGAACATATCGTTATTAGAACAAGAAAATAGATATCGCCATGCAAACAAAATATCACGATTCGAACAAGTGCGTCCATCACCTGTCCGCCCAGGCGCTTGGAGAGCCAGTCCGCGTTGTTTACACTCGAGAGAACATTACCCTGCACGCATCCAGACATTTCACACTTAATTATAATTGTTTGGAGTTTGTTCATTAAGTGTGAGGCAGTGGTGGTAGAGGCAGTGGTGGTAGAGGCAGTGGTGAGGCAGTGGTGGTAGAGGCAGTGGTGGTAGAGGCAGTAGTGGTAGAGGCAGTGGTGAGAGGCAGTGGTGGTAGAGGCAGTGGTGAGAGGCAGTGGTGGTAGAGGTAGTGGTGAGAGGCAGTGGTGAGAGGCAGTGGTGGTAGAGGAAGGGGGTGGTAGAGGCAGTAGTGGTAGAGGCAGTGGTGGAGAGGCAGGGGGTGGTGGTGAGAGGCAGGGGGGTGGTGGTAGAGGCAGTAGTAGAGGCAGTAGGAAGCAGTATTGAGAGGGCAGTGGTGGTAGAGGCAGTGGTGGTAGAGGCAGTGGTGGTAGAAAGAGCAGTGGTGGTAGAGGCAGTGGTGAGAGGCAGTGGTGGTAGAGGCAGTGGTGGTAGAGGCAGTGGTGGTAGAGGCAGTAGTGGAGAGGCATGGTGGTAGAGGTAGTGGTGAGAGGCAGTGGTGAGAGGCAGTGGTGGTAGAGGAAGTGCATGGTTGAGGCAGTGGTAGAGGCAGTGAGTAGAGGCAGTGGTGGTAGGAGGTAGTGGCAGAGGCAGTGGTGGTAGAGGCAGTGGTGGTAGAGGAAGTGGTGGTAGAGGCAGTGATGAGAGGCAGTGGTGGTAGAGGCAGGTGGTAGAGGCAGTAGTGGTAGAGTCAGTGGTGGTAGAAGCAGTAATGAGAGGCAGTGGTGAGAGGCAGTGGTGGTAGAGGCAGTGGTGGTAGGGGCAGTGAGGAGGCAGTGGTGAGAGGCAGTGGTAGAGGTAGTAGTGAGGAGGCAGTGGTGAGAGGCAGTGGGGAGGCAGTGGTGGTAGAGGCAGTAGTGGTAGAGGCAGTGGTGAGAGGCAGTGGTGGTAGAGGCAGTGGTGGTAGAGGCAGTGGTGAGAGGTAGTGGTGAGAGGTAGTGGTGGTGAGAGGCAGTGGTAGTGAGAGGCAGTGGTGGTAGAGGCAGTAGTGGTAGAGGAAGTGGTGGTAGAGTCAGTGGTGAGAGGCAGGATGAGGCAGTGGTGGTAGAGGCAGTGGTGGTAGAGGCAGTGGTGAGAGGCAGTGGTGAGAGGCAGTGGTGGTAGAGCAGTGGTGGTAGAGGCAGTGGTGGAGAGGCAGTGTGAGATGCAGTGGTGGTAGAGGCAGTGGTGGTAGAGGCAGTGGTGAAAGGCAGTGGTGAGAGGCAGTGGTGGTAGAGGCAGTAGTGGTAGAGGCAGTGGTGGTAGAGGCAGTGGTGAGAGGCAGTGGTAGGAGGCAGTGGTGGTAGAGGCATGGTGGTAGAGGTAGTGGTGGTAGAGACAGTGCTGGTAGAGGCAGTGGTGGCAGTGGTGAGAGGCAGTGGTGGTACAGGCAGTGGTGAGAGGCAGTGGTGGTAGAGGCAGTGGTGGTAGAGGCAGTGGTGGTAGAGGCAGTGGTAGAGGCAGTGGTGGTGGTAGAGGCACTGGTGATAGAGGCACTGGTGGATAGAGGCAGTGGTAGTAGAGACTGGTAGTAGAGGCAGTGGTAGTAGAGGCAGTGGTAGTAGAGGCAGTGGTGGTAGAGGCAGTGGTGGTAGAGGCAGGGTGGTAGAGGCAGTGGTGGTAGAGGCAGTGGTGGTAGAGGCAGTGGTGGTAGAGGCAGTGGTGGTAGAGGCAGTGGTGGTAGAGGCAGTGGTGAGTAAACATGATTAAATGAAAGTTCGGAGTTTTGTAAACAAACCAGTTGTTGTTGCTGTAACCAGCCTGACACGTATGATTTCTGTTCATTCCTTGAAGCTGACTGGAAGTGATCTAATGCAGATAGAATTACAAACCCCCGTTTTCTCTTATACTAACACGTCTGAAGGAGGAAAGAATGGGAAGATGTTTTCACAGCTGTAGCGAGTATGCCCGCCACCACCATCCTTCCTAGCCACCACATTCGTAATGACATACATATTTTATTCATTCTAGAGTGTATATCAGGTTTTTATGTTATTTATATTGTTTATTATGTCATATTTGATGAATTGTGATAGATAAATAAGCTGTCGAGTTGATAATAGCTTCACAGTGAAGTACTATTTTGTCATGCCTCCTGACAGCAGGAACGATTAATTGTATTTCCATTATTTCTTATGGGAAAATTAAATCGCCACTCAACATTTCACGTTGAGAACTAGCTCCTGGAACGGATTAAGTTCAAATAGCAGGGGTCCACTGTATTTATAGTCAGATTTCTTTCAATTTTGGTGTACATTAAGAAACATCTTTCCATCATACATTGCCCAAGTTTCAATAAGATAGTCCAACAAACAAATGAGATCCAATTCCCTAGATCAAAGGCAAGAGCCTCATTAGCATCAAGGAACTTCCCTTGAGGCCCACTCCATCTGGGAAAATTTTGCCGCCTATGGAAGCAAAAATCGACCGATCGACTGCTCACATCTGGAAAAACTCGCACGTGGCTGCGCTCGCAAGTAGAGGTTCCACTGTATTTTCCTGTAGAATTTTATCAGAGGTATCGAGTCATTGTTGAGGACTGCATACCTGAGCTATACCTTTGGGTGTTGATGAGTTGTAGTTGATGATGCCATTTGGGGTGAAGAGATCTTGAGTGCTAGCCATAGTTGAAGAAGAGAAGTCAGCTTGGGTGTGCGACGTGGACGAGAAATGAATGTTGACGGAATCCAGAGAAAGTTTTGGAGTCATCCGCCATTGTTGTTGTTGTGTTGGTCTGGGTGGGGGTGGAAGATGTGCTGGCATCCTTCAGGGTAGACATTATGGGTAACAGATTCCAAGGAAGTTTGATGTACGTCTTAGAGTTGTTTCTTCTATTTTTGTGTCCCATGAGAACACTAGTGTAGTTGATATGGATTTACTGTAGGGGTAACTGTTGCTTGGATGGTGTTACGTCTGGCAGCAGGATGGTGTTTGGTATGCCAGGAAGTCCTCTTTTAGTCATAAATGGTCATCTTCTCTACATCACTAGCAGCTTTTTAATTGTTACTGGTTCCATGTGGGTCAGTGCAGCAGTACAAGCATTTAGGCCATAATAGAAGCTGAGGTAGGGGCCAGGGACTGCAAAGACATGGGAGCAGCCATTGTTGTTGTCACTGCTGCCGCTCTGCACCGAGTCTTCAGCACTTGTACTAACAATGGTGCCTTCTACCAGTTTTTTTTTTGGGGGTATTTTATCTTCACTATTCCTTGAGCCATACCCTTGTTTACTGTCTCCAGTGGTATTGCTAGTTTGTAATATTGGGTTTTGCATGTCCTTGTCTACACCTGTTTCCCACTAGAGCTCCTGTCTCCTCCAGGCCCCCAACTTTCATTTCTGTTTTCTTACAGATACTGTCTACCAGGACAGCATCTGCACCAAGGGTGACAGAACCATCTGGCCCAGTCCTTTTATTTTCCCATCTGTTATAGAATGCTGTCAAGTTTTTCTATGAAGGTCGGTTTGATGTTTCCGTCTTTAATACCGATGTGATCTTTTCACAGTTGGTTCTCATTTGGGCATACCCAAAATCACTTCCCTGGTTTAATATGTCTTGTAGATGATTTCTGAATATCTGCACAAGATGCATAGGACAATTTCCCACAGAAGATGCACATAATCCATGCAAAAGCTCATTTGTTGCTGCAGTTGCAGACTACACGAGTGTCATAATGTGATTTTTGGTTGTCATACTGTATAATCTGCTAATAACCTCCTTAACCCTTTCAGGGTTGGTGCCGTACTAGTACGTTTACGCGCAGGGTTGGTGCCATACTAGTACGCGTAAATTCTAGCGTCTTCAAATTAAGCGGGAAACTGCTGTTAGGCCTAGGGATGAGAGAATGGGTCTGCGCGGTCAGTATGCGCAGTAGGAAAAATCGGCACCCAGTGGTGCATTGTGGGAACCATTTCAGTACACCTTGTCCACCATGCCTCGCAGCAAGAAACACCTTACTCCTCAGCAAATTGGGACACTTTATTCCCAGTGACAGTTCTAACAGTGATGGGGTGTCAGAAGGTGACTTTCAAGGTTTTGAGGCAGTTGTGACCAAACTAGTGACCATAATACGTATAAGTGAGGAAAACTCAGACGACCCACAGCCATCCACCTCTGGTGCTGTGGCGTCTTGTTCACGTTCAGTTGTACCAGAACGAAGGAGGAAACTCCTATTTACTCATATTCCAGACTCAGATGTGAGCAATGTTGATGATAGTGATAGTGAATATGAACTCCAAGCTCTTGAAATATTTCCAGTAGCGCGAGTGAAGGGGAATATTCACCAGTGAAAGCGTCAGTATATTCGATGGACTACACCCTCAATATGCATTCAGTGGACAAATGTGACATGCAGATTGGGTTTGTTGATTGTGTTCGAAAGAGTTATAAGTGGTACATAAAACTCTTTTCACATTCTGACATTTCCATGATCAATCCTTATAATGTTTATAAGTTGAAGACCACAAACAAACCACCATATGGCGAATTTGTTTGTCTGTCATCAGACAAATAATCACCAAGTACCAAGGAACACCACCTGCAATAGAAAACCGCCACGAAATTACCCACAACTATCCTCTCGTCTGAGGCCTGGTGAACACTTCCTAATGAAACTGCTTGCTACTGCTTGCAAGAAAAAGGCTCAGAAGAGGTGTGCACATACAAAAGACGCCTACAGCAACGCAAAGACACTCGTTATATGTGTGAAGAATGTGAAACACCACTGTGCATGTCACCATGTTTCAAAGACTTCCACAGGCTGCAGAACTTCTAGAAACATGTGCAGTGATTCTATATACAGTGGTACCTCGAGTTTACGATGGTCCCAAAATCGCCCTTTTATGTAAGTTTAATTTTTTAAATGATTTTGTAAGTGTATTTTTGGGGGTCTAAAAGGACTAGTCTATTTTACATTATTCCTTATGGGGATAAATTTGTTTGTAATGGCACTTGAACAGCATTCTGGAACGAAAAATATCGTAAACCGAGGTACCACTGTATGTATATATATGATTGAACAATAGTTATAAACATTACAGTGGACCTCGGTTAACGAAAAACTTCATCCCAGAAGCCTGCTCAAGTGCTATGCCGAACGAACTTACGTCCTTAAGAAATAATGTCACGAGGTTGTCTATTTCAGACCCCAAAAATACACTTCCACATGCACTTATAATGTTATACTTACATAACGTACGAATTCCGGGTATTCGTTAACCGAGGTCCACTGTATTTTACATTGTACATTGTTGTAAATATGTTTTGTAAACAAAATATTGAGAACAAATTTTATGTCATTATTGTGTAATATTCAACAAGTGAATATTTGAAAACAGCACTTATATTGGTCTCACAGGCCATAAAAGTTATTTGAAAAAAATTAAAACGATAAGAAAACAACTCAAAAACTAAATAACAGTTTACCAGCCGACCGGCAGTCAGCGATCGTTGTCATAAGTGGTTCAATTTCGTCAACTTGAAGCCTCCATATCTCCGTAAGTATTGATCGCAAAAATTTTTGTTTAGCCTTTTCAATTTAGAAAAAACCTCTAGCATTTCATAAGATAAATAATTTTTTTTTTTTCCAATATTTTTTGACCCTGAGAACAGGTTTCCGAGAAGGCCTCGTCTACCCCGAAGGGTTAAACGGTCCAAACGTATATATACATTCTTACGCTACTGCCCCAAACGTATATTTACGTTTTATTTTTCCGGCCTCCAAATTTGGCACGATTGGCCTGAGATGCCCTGGTCAGCATAGAATGGGTCTTTACACTGGTGTAGCCATATTAAAAAATCTGGGACCACTTAGTACCTTGTGGGAGCACCAGTTAAATTGAGGGCCAGCTAGAGCAAACAGCGCGGCAAACACCAAATATTCACTGATGTCATGTCATATTAACACTTCCCTTTTAAGTGGAAAGTGATGTCAGAAGGCTAGCCGCCAGCTGGCTCGCTGGCTGGCCAGCTGGGTACCTGATTGGCTGTCTCTATCTCTGTCTGTCTCTCTGTATCTATCTGTCTCTTTGTCTCTATCTGTCTCTTTGTCTCTATCTGTCTCTTTGTCTCTATCTGTCTCTTTGTCTCTATCTGTCTCTTTGTCTCTATCTGTCTCTTTGTCTCTATCTGTCTCTTTGTCTCTATCTGTCTCTTTGTCTCTATCTGTCTCTTTGTCTCTATCTGTCTCTTTGTCTCTATCTGTCTCTTTGTCTCTATCTGTCTCTTTGTCTCTATCTGTCTCTTTGTCTCTATCTGTCTCTTTGTCTCTATCTGTCTCTTTGTCTCTATCTGTCTCTTTGTCTCTATCTGTCTCTTTGTCTCTATCTGTCTCTATCTCACATCAATGATCTTCCCAATGTATCACAACACCTGAAACCAATACTCTTTGCTGACGACACGACTTATGTCATTTCCCACCCATATCTTGCCACGCTCAACACCATTGTTAACGCCGAATTACTAAAAATATCTACATGGATGACAGCCAATAAACTTGCACTCAACACTGATAAGACCTTCTATATTATATTTGGCAACAGAGAGGGTGATGCACAATTAAACATTAAGATCAACACTACGCCTATTGCTAGACATAATGAGGGCAAATTCCTGGGCCTTCACCTCGACAGCAGCCTGAAATTCAGTACTCATATCCAACACATAACAAAGAAAGTGTCCAAAACAAAGAAAGTGTCCAAAACTGTGGGGATCCTCTCTAAGATACGTTACTATGTACCACAATCAGCCCTACTCACACTATACTATTCACTCGCTATCCCTACCTCACATATGCCATTTGTGCTTGGGGATCAACAGTAATTACCATAAAGCCAATAAAAACCCAACAAAAGCCGCAGTAAGAATTATCACGCAATCCAACGCTAGGCAACACCCCCCCATTCTTCAAAGACCTAAGCTTACTCACTGTTCAGAACATCCATACTTACTACTCTGCAATCTACATTTATAGAACCATAAATTCCAACTCTAACCCTAAGCTAAAACACTTTCTTGACAGTTGTGACAGGACCCATAGACATAATACCAGACATAAACATCTCTTCGACATTCCCCGTGTCCGACTAAATCTATACAAAAATTCAATGTACATAAAAGGGCCTAAAATCTGGAACTCCCTGCCTGAAAACTCTAGAACTGCAGAAACAACCTCCATTTTCAAAAGCACCGTTAAAAAACATCTTATCTCTCTTACGCACCCTACCGGTAGCTAACCACATGAAAACTACTTTATCTTGTACATATCCACAGCAAAATACACTTATTGATATCTGTGATTCCCCCTAATTTGCACATGACTGTAACCAAAATTCTAAAACAACTATTGCTTCATAATTCTTAAGCTAGTCATAAGATTGCCTAAGACACTCCAATATAGAAACTGTATTATGCCAAAACATCACCTTCACCATTAATATATAAACTAACTGTTAAATTCTTAAATGTTTGAACTAGTATCTCAATTTTATAAACCTAACCTTAATATCATTAATATAATAATAATAATAATAATAATAATAGTTTATTTAGACATGATACAATATTGTTCTTTAGACATGATACATAGGTATAAATGAGGTGTACATGCCAAAAGCCCCTAATATGCTGTGCATTGTGGGCATTCTTAAGATTAGGTAACAGTAGACTACATGGTAAAAAATTATGGTTGATAATTTATAAAATAAGTATAATTGTGTATCTAAGTTGTAAAATTTGGATATAAGTTGAACATAATAATCTATTAATTGTAGCAATGCAACTAATTGAGTGAGATAACAATTTAAAACAATTAGTTGCATTGCAATTACAGTTTATGTGGTCATTATAATGTAAATGTGTAGTAACAGTTAGCTCAGTATGTATTATCCATAAGAAGTTTTTACATTTAAATGATTAATCAGGTTTATACATTTAAGTGATTAATCAACTTTGTTGGGAATGTTTGATATTGTGCACTTAGGTTTGGGTGAGAAGGTGGCTTTTTAGCATTGTTTTGAATTGGGGTACAGGCAGGGTTTCTTTGGCAATCACAGGTAATGAATTCCAACTTTTCGGGCGTTTTATATGCATTGAGTTTTTGCATAGTGCTAGATGGACACAGGGAACATCGAGGAGTGCTCTGTGTCTAGTGTTATGGGCATATGTCCTGTTAAAGTTGGTAAGGAGAAGTTTGAGTGGTGGGTTAATATTTGCATAGAGTGATCTATGTATGTAATAGGCACAGTAAAAAGTATGGATGTCTTGTATGGTGAGTAAGTTTAGATTTTTGAATATTGGTGGAGTATGTTGTCTGGAGTGTGAATTTGTTATTATTCTAACTGCAGCCTTTTGTTGTGTTATTAATGGTCTGAGATGAGTTATTGATGTTGAGCCCCATGTGCAGATTCCATAGGTGAGGTAGGAGTAAATGATTGAGTGATATAGGGTAAGGAGAGCTGGTTGTGGAACATAGTACCGTATCTTGGATATTATTCCCACGGTCTTTGAGACTTTCTTGGAAATTTGTTGTATATGTGTTTGAAATTTTAGGACACTGTCAAGATGGATTCCTAAGAATTTTCCCTCTGTGAGTTTTGTGATAGGGGACCCGTTTATCATTATGTTAAGTGGTGCGTTTGTAGATCTGTTCCCAAACTGAATGAAATAGGTTTTATCAATATTGAGAGTAAGTTTGTTAGTCATCATCCAGGTAGATATTTTCTGCAATTCAGTATTTACAGTGTTGGCTAGTATGTCTGGGCTTTGGTGAGAGATAACATATGTAGTGTCATCTGCAAATAGTATGGGTTTGAGTAGTTGAGATGCATTTGGTAGGTCGTTAATGTAAATGAGAAAGAGAAGTGGGCCAAGAACACTTCCCTGTGGGACACCTACTGTAATAGTTTGTGCGGTAGAGCTAGCTCCATTTGTGTACACATATTGGTTTCTGTTGCTAAGGTATGATTTTAGGTAGTTGAGGGAGTGCCCTCTTATACCATAGTGTGATAATTTTAGGTGTAACAGATCATGGTCAACTGTATCAAAAGCTTTACGTAAATCAATGAAGATTCCCACTGGGATTTCTTTTTTCTCAAGAGCGGTGTAAATTATTTCTAGCATGTGTATAATGGCATCATTTGTATTTTTATTAGGCCTGAATCCAAATTGACAGTGGTTGAGTACATTGTGGGAGGTGAGGTAGGAGTATATCTGTCTATGAATTAATTTTTCAAAGATTTTGGAGAGAAGGGGTAAGTTAGATATCGGCCTGTAGTTATTCAGGTCTGTTTGATCTCCTCCTTTAAGTATGGGAGTAACCCTCGCTATTTTGAGTATTGATGGGAAGGTAGAGGATTCAATGGATTTGTTAAAGAGTGTTGCAATAATTGGTGAAAGAACTTGAGAGGCTTTTTTGTATATAAAAGGTGGTAAGTTATTTAGGTCACCTGCCTTGTTTTTTAATGTGTTGATTATAAGTGAAACTTCTATTGGGTTGGTTGGGGGTAGGAATAGTGTGTTCGGATAGGTGCCAGTGAGATAGTCGTTAGGTGGAGTGTTTGAACTTGGGATTTTGCTTGCCAGCTTTTTTCCTATGGTGGAGAAGAAATCATTGAGTTTGTTTGCTGTTTCAATAGGTGGGAGTAGGGGTTCATCTGGTTTTGTTAGATTGATTGTTCTGTTTGTGGATATCTTTTTAGTTCCTAGAATTTCAGATAGGGTTTTCCAGGTCTTTTTTATATCACCTTTTAAGTTATGTAATCTGTTCTCATAGTACAATTTTTTTGACCTTCTTATCAGGCTCGTTAGGTTTGATGAGTAACGTTTTGTTTGTTCTGTTATTTGACCCATTCTGTACTGTTTTTCATATAGGTGTTTTATATTAATGGATTTGAGTATGCTGGGTGTTAGCCAGAGACTATTTATCCTTTTAGCTGTGATTTGTTTAGTTTTTTTAGGGCAATGCTTATTATAGAGGTATTGGGTCTTTTTAAGAAAATTATTAATACATAAGTCAGTATCTGTGAAGTTGTCTATTTCTGTTTGCCAGTCAGTGTTTGTCATAGCTGTTATGAAGTTATTAATAGCTGTCTCATTATGTAGTCTGAAGGTAACTTTAGTAGTCTCTAGTGGTAATTTTCCGAGATTGGTTATGAGAAAGGTAGGGTAGTGGTCTGTGGTATTGTCTGTGATTATGCCTGATTTTAATGGGGATATGGTATTAGTCCAGATATGGTCTAACAGAGAGGCACAGGTCTCAGAGATTCTTGTAGGTTTTGTTACTGTCATGAGCAGCAAGCAGTTGCTCATAGTGTTTGTGAATTCAGTTCTTGTGGGTCCTGATCTTGTAGGAGGTTTATATTGAAGGCTCCTGTGAGGATTAAGTGGTCTTTGTTCATGTGTGCATTAGTAATCATACTTCCTAATTTTTCACTAAATTGTTTAATATTTGACTGTGGTAATCTATAGATGTTTATAACTGTGAGAGGTTTTTGTAGGTATTTGGATTTAAACTTAGCTATTATATATTCTCAATGTTCATCTCTTGTGCATGTATTGTTGATACATTCAAGCTGGTCTGAGTATAACATAGCTGTGCCACCTTGTTGGTCTGGCCTACAATTGTGTATGGCTGTGTAACCAGGAATGGCATAGATATCTGTAGTATGAGGCTTTAGCCAGGTTTCAGTGAGAGCAATGATGGACATACTGGCCTGTAGTGAGTTTAATAATGCAGTGAGGTCATCAAAATGTTTGCTTTGAGTAGTGTTTTAGCCTGTTCTGCTGTGTAATAATGACAGTTGTTGTTAGGTTCATGTAAGTCATTTAATAAGAGGTTGATATCAGGATCAATGTTTGGAATCATAAGATTTAGTGTGATTCTATAATTAAACTTAAAAATAGAACACTGTAAGAAGACTTAAGAATAGGACAATGCAAAAGGAGTTCTTGGCACGTGAGTTAGTACTTTGTATATGTTTACAAAAATGAATAAATGAGCTAAGGTAATCAATTTACAGTTAAAAGAATCTAAAACTATAGCACCTGAGTTAGCACCTTTGAGAGTTAATTAATTAGACAAATGTTTATATATGAGTGCGATTCTAGAACAAGACTTAAGAACAATGAATAATGCTAAACTTAAAAATATGATATCTGATGAATTGATTTTACTAACTATTGGATTAACACACAGCTTATGGTCAGTGGCCCTTATACCCAACAACAACAAACACAATACCACCAGTCCTTCCAGTCCTTAGATTCGTAATGACATGTTTTATTAATTCTAGAGTTTATATCATGTTTCTATGTTATTAATATTGTTTATTAAGTCATATTAGATGAATTGTGCTAGATAAATAAGCTGTAGAGTTGATATTATTGTCATATTGAAGGACTATTTTGTCTTATGCAATGGAAGACATTGAAGTGATCCTTCCAGAACTCTCTTAGTGTCAATGCAGAGTCATTGGTCATATCAAAGCACCTTTGAAACATTGCTTTGGTGTACAGTTTTTTGAAGTTTGCAATGACCTGCTGGTCCATGGGCTGGATGAGAGGAGTGGTGTTAGGAGGCAAGAACTTCACTGTTACAAATTTGAAATCCTAAGACATTTGGTCTTCCAAGTCTTGAGGATGACCAGGAGCATTGTCCATTACCAGGATGCATTTAAGTGGCAATTAATTGTCCAATAGATATTTCACACTTGGGCCAAACACTTGATTAAACTATTCCAGGAAAATTTCCCTAGTGACCCATGCCTTAGCATTAGACTTCCAAAACACACACAATTTACTCTTATCAACACTGTAGTTCTTGAACACTCTGGGATTTTCAGAGTGACACACCAGTAAAGGCTTCACTTTGAAATCCCCACTAGCGTTACCACACAACATTAGAGTTAGCCTGTCTTTCGTAGGCTTGTGTCCTGATATTGCCTTTTCCTGCGTGATGTAGGTCCTCCTTGTCATTTTCTTCCAAAAGAGGCCTGTTTCATCACAATTAAACACTTGTTGGGGTTGGAATTCTTCTGCCTCTACATATTCTTTAAAATCATGCACAAATTTTTCATCCCCATGTTTATCTGAACTGGCACCCTCACCATGCCTTACAACACTGTGTATGCCACTTCGCTTCTTGAAGTTTTCGAACCAGCCTTTGCTGGCCTTAAATTCATCAACATCAACACTGGTTTCAGTCATTTTCTTGACAAGATCGGCATGCAACTGCCTTGCTTTTTCACATATGATAGATTGCACAACACTATCACCTGCTAGCAGTTTTTGGTTTCTTCTTCTTCTTTCAACATGTCGGCCGTTTCCCACCGAAGCAGGGTGGCCCAAAAGAAAAAACGAAAGTTTCTCCTTTTACATTTAGTAATATATACAGGAGAAGGGGTTACTAGCCCCTTGCACCCGGCATTTTAGTCGCCTCTTACGACACGCATGGCTTACGGAGGAAGAATTCTGTTCCACTTCCCCATGGAGATAAGAGGAAATAAGAACAAGAACTAGTAAGAAAATAGAAGAAAACCCAGAGGGGTGTGTATATATATGCTTGTACATGAATGTGTAGTGTGACCTAAGTGTAAGTAGAAGTAGCAAGATGTACCTGAAATCTTGCATGTTTATGAGACAGAAAAAAGACACCAGCAATCCTACCATCATGCAAAACAAATACAGGCTTTCGTTTTACACTCACTTGGCAGGACGGTAGTACCTCCCTGGGCGGCTGCTGTCTACCAACCTACTACCTAGGAGTTTTTGGTTTATCCACACCAATAACAATTTCTCCATATTTTCAATTGTTTGTGATCTCTGTTTCGTTATCGTATTCACTCCTTTCGCAACATTAGCTTCTGTGATTTTTTTCTCTTCGCCACAATGGAACTGATGGTTGATGGGTTTTTCTTGTATATCCTGCCGAGCTCAGCAATACGTACACCACTATCATATTTTTCTATTATTTCTTTCTTCATTTCTACGGTGTTCCTCACTTTCTTTACCAAAGAACTGGCACTAGGAGCTTTCTTTGGGCCCATGGTAGCTTATTTACAATGTTAGATCTCTGAGCAAACATTATGATGACCTCACAGCACTACTCCAATCCCTACAGACCAATATGTCAATCATCACACTCACTGAGACTGGCTAAAGCCTGATACTACAGGTGTCTATGCCATCCCAGGTTACACAGCCATTCACAACTGTAGGACAGACCAGCGAGGGGGTGGAACAGCAATATATTATATAAATCAACTTGAATGTATCAAAAATTCTTGGACAAGGGATGAACATGGAGAATATATTATAGCTAAATTTAAATCAAAAGACCTGCAAAAACCCCTCACAGTGATAAACATCTGCAGATTACCACAGTCAAACATCCACCACTTTAGTGAAAAACTAGGAAACCTGATAATGGACTCACGCCTTAACAAAGATCATTTGCTGCTCACAGGAGATTTCAACATAAATCTCCTACATGACCAGGACCCACAGGTAACTGAATTCACAAACACTATGAGCAACTGCTTATTACTACCAACAATATCAAAACCTACAAGAATCTCTGAGAATAGTACCTCGTTACTAGACCACATCTGGACTAACACTATATCCCCTCTAAAATCAGGCATAATCACAGAAAACACCACAGACCACTACCCTACCTTTCTCATAACTAACCTAGGCATTTTGCCCCAAGAAATTGCAAAAGTTAAATTCAGACTACATAACGAGTCAGCTGTTAACCCCTTGACTGTCGCAACCCTCAATCCTGAGTGCCATTCTGTTGTCGCAAAATATTCGAAAAAAAAAAAATTATTTTTCTTAACAAAATGTTAAGATTATTTTTCTGATTGTTTTTATCCTAAAAACAGATTTTTGCCATCAATATTTACCGAGATATGGAGGTGTAAAGTTGGCAGAAAATGAGCCGCGTATGGCAACAGCGGCGAATGCCGCTCACTCAGTAAACATTTGTTTACTTCCATTCATTAGATTTCTTGTTTTTTTCACTATTTTCTTTTTTTACATAACTTATATGGCCTGTGAGGCCAAGGTAAGGTGCAATGTATATATATACATTCGTTGTATGCAACACAATAATAGCATAAACAGTAGTATCTTTATATTGTTTACAAAACTTGTTTACACAAACGAACACAAAAAAACTTTATTACTATTGTTGTATAATATATATACAAATGTACAGTCACAGGACATGTTCATAGAAGACGTTCTGCAGCTTGTGGAACTCTTTCAAACATGCACAGTGGTGTTTTACATTCCTCACACATAAAATGAATGTCTCTGCATTTTTGTGGGTGTTTTTTTGTATATGCACAGCCAAAACATCTCTTCTGAGCAGTTTTCTTCAAAGTAGCAGCAGGCAGTTGTGTTAGGTAGTTATCCTAGGTTGATGATCGTCTGGGTCGTAATTCCTTCCTTCCTACATTCCTTCCTACCTACCTTCCTTCCTTCCTTCCTTCCTTCCTTCCTACCTACCTACCTACCTACCTACCTACTTACCTACCTTCCTTCCTTCCTTCCTTCCTTCCTTCCTTCCTTCCTTCCTTCCTTCCTTCCTTCCTACCTACCTACCTACCTACCTACCTATCTACCTACCTACCTACCTACCTACCTTCCTTCCTTCCTTCCTTCCTTCCTTCCTTCCTTCCTTCCTTCCTTCCTACCTACCTACCTACCTACCTACCTACCTACCTACCTACCTACCTACCTACCTACCTTCCTTCCTTCCTTACTACCTTTCATCTCGTCCTTCCTTTCTCCCTTCTGTTTTCTATATATACACACATAGTCACTGGACACGTGCCTAGAACTGCTATAAGCTTCTGGAAGCTGGTTGTTGTGTCTGGGTCATCATTCCGACCTTCCTTCCTTCCTACATTCCTTCTAACCTTCCTTCCTACATTCCTTCCTTCCTTTCATCTCGTCCTTCCTTTCTTCCTTCCTTCTGGTTTCTATATATACGCATATATAATCACTGGACACTTCATAGAATTGCTATTAGCTTCTGGAAGCTGGTTGTTGTTTCTGGGTCGTCATTCCTTCCTTTATTCCTTCCTTCCTTCCTTCCTTCCTTCCAACCTTCCTTCCTACATGCCTTCCTACAGTCCTTCCTTCCTACATTCCTACCTACCTACCTTCTTTCCTTTCATACCGTCCTTCCTTTCTTTCATCTCCTTCCTTCCTTCCTTCTGGTTTCTATATATACGCATATATAGTCACTGGACACTTCATAGAACTTATATTAGGCTTCTGGAAGCTGGTTGTTGTGAGTGTGTGAACTTGTAAATATGCTGAGTCAGGGTGCGGCTGCTGTCAACACGACATATTATACCACCACTCACCACCCTCTGCCTGTCAACACTCATGGGGTCCCACGCTCCTCTTCCCCACAGTCCTTCCTACCTACTTACTTACCTAATTATGTACCTACTTATGTACCTACTTACATACCTACTTACCTACCTACTTGCTTACCTACTTGCTTACCTACTTGCTTACCTACTTATGTACCTACTTACCTACTTGCTTACCTACTTACCTACCTACTTGCCTTCCTACTTACTTGCCTACCTACTTACTTACCTACCAACCTATTTCTATTGTTCTATTGTTATAATGACTGGACACTCCATCAACTTCCCTTAGCGCTTGAAGTGTGTGGACTTCCTCTCATCTCCTTTCTTTCTTTCTTCTTTTGTTCTTTCCTTCCTCTCATCTCTCCTTCCTTTCTTTCTTTCCTCTTTCCTTCCTTCCTTTCCTCCTTCCTTCTTTCCTTCCTTTCATCTCTTCTTTCCTTCCTTCCTTCCTCTCATCTCTTCCTTCCTTACTTTCTTTCTTTTTTCCTTCCTTCCTTCTGGTATCCTGGGCATTGCTTTCAGTCACAAACTCCTCAAAACCATGAAATTCATCTTCAGAGACACTTCCATCTGTGTTAGAGCTATCATTGAGGAAGAAAACATTCCCAGATGCGCCGGGGAGTCAGAAAATTCTTACTGCTAGGCATGCAGAACAAGGACTACTGAAATGGCGTTCCCACAATGCACCACTGGCTGCCCAATTTTTTTTATACTGGGCACACTGACCACACAGACCCATTCTCTCATGTAGGCCTACCAGCTTTCTCCTGTTTGATTTGAGGCCGCTAGAATTTAGGCGTATAGATACGTCCGAAACAGTGGCTCGCAAGACGTATATATACGACCAAACAGTCAAAGGTTAATAATTTTATATCAGCTATGACGAACATTGACTGGCTTAATGAATTAGAAACATATTCAGATACTAATGAATGCATCAAGAACTTTCTTAAAACACATAACCTCTATAACAGACATTGCCCTAAAAAACTAAACAGATCACAGCTAAGAGACTTAACAATCCCTGGCTAACACCCAGCATCCTTAAATCCATAAATAAGAGGCACCAATACGAAAACAATACAGAAGGGGTCTAATAACCAGAGAACAATCCAACGCTACTCATCAATCCTTACTAGCCTGATAAGAAGGTCCAAAAATTGTATTATGAGAACAGACTCCAGACCGTAAAAGGTGATGTGAAAAAGACCTGGAAAACCCTATCTGCAATTCTAGGAAATAAAAAGATATCAACGAACAAAACCATCAAATTATCAAAAACAGATGAACCCCTACCTCACCAACTGAGACAGCTAACAGACTTAATGTTTTCTTCTCCACCATAGGAAAGAATCTAGCGAGTAAAATCCCAAGCTCGAACACTCGTCCAACAGACTACCTCACCAACACCTACCCAGATACACTATTCCTAGCTCCTACCAACTCAATTGAAATCTCGCTCATAATCAACACTCTTAAAAACAAAGCAGGAGACATAAACAGTTTACCACCCTTTATGTACAAAAAAGCTTCGCACGTACTGTCACCAATTATAGCAGCATTATTCAATAAATCCATTGAATCTTCTACCTTCCCATCAATTCTCAAAATAGCTAGGGTCACCCCGATCCACAAAGGAGGTGACCAAACTGACTTGAATAATTATAGACCAATCTCAAATTTACCACTGCTTTCTAAAATCTTCGAAAAATTAATTCATAGACAGATCTATTCCTACCTCATCTCACACAATGTACTAAACCCCTGTCAATTTTAATTCAGGACTAATAAGAGCACAAACGATGCTATAACACACATGTTAGAGTTAATATACACAGCGCTTGAGAAGAAAGAAGTTCCGCTGGGAATCTTCATAGACCTACAAAGCATTTGATACAGTCGACCATGATTTATTGCTCTATTGTCCATGGGGAAGTGGAAAAGAATCTTTCCTCTGTAAGCCATCGTGTCGTATGAGGCGACTAAAATGCCAGGAGCAATGGGCTAGTAACCCTTCTCCTGTACATTTACTAAAAAGAGAGAGAAAACTTTATAAAACTGGGTTGTTTGAATGTGCGTTGATGTAGTGATGATAAGAAAGAGATGATTGCTGATGTTATGAATGAAAAGAAGTTGGATGTCCTGGCCCTAATCAAACAAAGCTGAAGGGGGTAGGCGAGTTTCAGTGGGGAGAAATAAATGGGATTAAGTCAGAGTATCTGAGAGAGTTAGAGCTAAGGAAGGGGTAGCAATTATGTTGAAGGATCAGTTATGGAAGGAAAAGAGGGAATATAAATTGTAAATTCAAGGATTATGGATTAAAATAAGGGTCGGATGCGAAAAGTGGGTCATAATAAGCGTGTATGCACCTGGAGAAGAGAGGGAGTGTAGAGAGAGAGAGAGATTTTGGGAGATGTTAAGCAAATGTATGGAACTTCTGAACCAAGTGGAGAGTAATTGTGGTAGGGGTCCTAAATGCTAAAGTGGGAAAACATGCAGAGGTGTAGTAGATGAGTTTGGGGTGCCAGGTGTAAATGATAATGGGAGCCTTTGATTGAACTTGTATAGAAAGGGTTTAGTTATAGGTAATAATTTTAAGAAAAAAAGGATAAATAAGTTTACAAAGATATGATGTGGCGAATGAAGTAGTTTGTTGGATATGTATTGGTAGATAAAAGACTGTTGAGTAGACTTAAATGAAATGTTATAGAGGGCCACAGATATCAGATCACTTTTTAGTTATAGCTACAGGGAGTAAAAGGTAGATGGGATACAAGGAAAATAGAATCAGTGGGGAGAGGTGAAGGTTTATAAACAAAAGAGGAGGCCTTGGTAAGATATAAAAAAACTATTGGAGGATAGATGGTATGAGAGGTAGGCAATGGGGTCAAGATGTATGGGGTAGATTTAAAATGTAGTGTTAGAGTGTTTAGCAGAAGTTTGTGTTAAAGGAGTGGGTGGGAGGGGAAAAGGAGCGAGGGAATGATGATGAAAGAGAGAAGGAGAAAAATTAGCATATGAGAGG
>WNWK01001766.1:162500-251854 GCA_009830355.1 Cherax destructor | reverse complement strand
TCTTCCACCATCAACACACCAGGGAGGGGGAGCTTTGCCCAACCCCAAAAACAAAACCTTCCACCATCAAAACCCGGGGGGGTAGCATATGTCCCCCACCAGAAGAAACCCCTTTTCCCTACCATCAACAACCGGGGAAAGGGGGCATTGTCCAACACCAAAAACAACACAACTTTTCCCTACCATCAACACACCGGGGACGGGACCCCAATGTCCCATAACCAAAACAACACAATCTTCCTACCATCAACACACCAGGGAGGGGAGCATATGCCCCAAACACCAGAAGCAACACAACTCTTCCTACCATCCAACACAAGGGACGGGTGGCATGCCCCATACACCAGAAGCAACACAACTCTTCCTACCATCAACACACCAGGGACGGGGAGCATATGTCCCATACACCAGAAGCAAAACAACTCTTCCACCATCAACACACACAGGGACGGGTAGCATATGTCCCATACACCAGAAGCAACACAACTCTTCCTACCATCAACACACCAGGACGGGGTAGCATATGTCCCATACACCAGAAGCAACACAACTCTTCCTACCATCAACACACCAGGGACGGGTGCTATATGTCCCATACACCAGAAGCAACACAACTCTTCCTACCATCAACACACCAGGGACGGGTAGCATATGTCCCATACACCAGAAGCAACACAACTCTTCCTACCATCAACACACAGGGACGGGGTAGCATATGTCCCATACACCAGAAGCAACACAACTCTTCCTACCATCAACACACCAGGGACGGGGTAGCATATGTCCCATACACCAGAAGCAACACAACTCTTCCTACCATCAACACACCAGGGACGGGGTAGCATATGTCCCATACACCAGAAGCAACACAACTCTTCCTACCATCAACACACAGGGACGGGGTAGCATGTCCCATACACCAGAAGCAACACAACTTTCCTACCATCAACACACCAGGGACGGGGTAGCATATGTCCCATACACCAGAAGCAACACAACTCTTCCTACCATCAACACACCAGGGACGGGGTAGCATGTCTCATACACCAGAAGCAACACAACTCTTCCTACCATCAACACACCAGGGACTATTGTATTATGCTTGGCCCTCACTCTATTCTTATATATACTCTCTGTATTGTTTGTTATCGCTCCTGGAGAGCGAAACGTCGTCACAGTGAAATGTTGCATCAGTTGCACTTGTCTCCTTTTATCTAACATACCAGAGACTAAGACCACAGACACTCTGTGTTGTACCTCTGTGTACCTGGTATACCTGATACCACACGTCTTGTCCAGAAGTCAGTGGGGGGGAGGGCGTCAACCACTGTGTAAAATTCATCTTGTAGATAAATGGTATCAGTACTGGTATCAGCCCATGGTATCAGTACTGGTATCAGCCCGTGATATCAGTACTGGTATCAGCCCATGGTATCAGTACTGGTATCAGCCCGTGATATCAGTACTGGTATCAGCCCATGGTATCAGTACTGGTATCAACCCATGGTATCAGTACTGATATCAGCCCATGATATCAGTACTGGTATCGGCCCATGATTTCAGTACTGGTATCAGCCCATGGTATGAGTACTGATATCGGCCCATGGTATGAGTACTGGTATCAGCCCATGATATCAGTACTGGTATCGGCCCATGATATCAGTACTGGTATCGGCCCGAAATTGAGTATGGGTATTGATATTGGTCCCGATAAGTGAGCAACTAAGGTTAGAGGAAGACCTGGGACCAGGAGCTGAGACTCAACCCCCCTAAACTCTTGCAAGGACTCAGATGATGGTTGGTGACCATTGTTAAGGTCAAGTCCGGGTAATTAAGGTGATGGAGGTCAAAGGTCACCATAACTAGTCTTGGTGTGTGTTGAGGGCGTGGGCGCTCAAACACACCGCCGCCCACACCCACCCCCGCCCACCCCCGCCCACTACCCCTCCTCCGCCATGCCCAAACACTCTTCATTCTACCTCTTTCTCTTCCTTCGTCTATTTTATTTACTTTAATTGTTCCTCCTGCCCTTTCCCCTCCTCCTGCCCTTCTTCTTCCTCCTCCTCCTGCCCTTCCTCCTCCTCTTCCTCCTCCTCCTCCTCTTCCTCCTCCTTTTCCTCCTCCTCTTCCTCCTACTCCTCTTCCTCCTCCTTTTCCTCCTCCTCTTCCTCCTCCTCCTCCTCTTCCTCTTCCTTTTCCTCCTCCTCTTCCTCCTCTTCCTCTTCCTCCTCTTCCTCTCCTCCTCTCCCTCATCCTCCTGGGAAACAATATAACTGCCTCATCATACAATAAAGAATAATTATTGCCATAAAAATGAACATTTTATTTCCTTAATTCCTGTTCTTATTATTATGCAGGTAGTTGTGACAATGTGGTAGTAGTTGTGGTAGCGTGGTAGTAGTTGTGGTAGCGTGGTAGTGTTCGTGGTGTAGTGTGGTAGCGTTGTTTGTGTGTAGTGTTGTGGTAGTGGTATATTTTGGTACGTGTGGTGGTACTGTGGTCTGTGCTCTAGTCTCCTGGGAGCGTGGTAGTAGTGGGTAGCGTGGCTATAGTTGGGTAAGTGGGTAGATTTGGTAGCGTAAATTGTAGTGGTAAGTTATTGGTGCTGGTATATTCTGGTGCGTGGTAGTAGTTGTGGTAGCGTGGTAGTAGTTGTGGTAGCGTGGTAGTAGTTGTGGTAGCGTGGTAGTAGTTGTGGTAGCGTGGTAGTAGTTGTGGTAGCGTGGTAGTAGTTGTGGTAGTGTGGTAGTAGTTGTTTTAGTAATGTGGTAGTAGTTGTTGTGGTAGTGGTATTAATTTTGGTAGTAGTGGTGGTAATAGTGGTGGTAGTGACTCACGAAATCGTAATGACACGATTGCAAACAAACCATACCACGGGTGGGGTTCGAACCCGCGGTCAGAGTCTCAAAACTCCAGACCGTCGCGTAAGCCACTGGGCCAGCTAGCTTCAATAAGATTCATCCAACTAGGTATATTTCTACACCATAGGAAGGTTAGCATAGGCACCACTGTGTCCACAAATACAAGTTTTGACAGACGAATCTCCTACTAGCGTATGCTAACCTTCCTATGGTGTAGAAATATACCTAGTTGGATGAATCTTATTGAAGCTAGCTGGCCCAGTGGCTTACGCGACGGTCTGGAGTTTTGAGACTCTCTGACCTCGGGATCGAACCCCACCCGTGGTATGGTTAGTGGTGGTAGTGGTGCAGATTCCTTAGTTCAACACCCTCGTACTAGACACTGTGTGTGTGTCACTGGCACTCAGTAAGTGTACATCTCTCAGCATACACACACACACTCACACACAGTATGCCACACTTCCCATTATATGTACTACAGCATACTTGAGCAGTAGTGGAGAGTGTGATATGCAAGCCTTGATGACCCTCCCATCGTGTAGTCGATAGGCTTTAAACCTCCATCCATTACCCCCACTACCACCACTACCACCCACTACCACCCACTACCACCACTACCTCCCACTAACACCCACTAACACCCACTACCACCCACTACCACCACAACACCACTACACCCACTACCACCCACTACCACCCACTACCACCCACTACCACCCACTACCACCCACTACCACCCACTACACCCACTACCACCCTACCACCCACTACCACCCACTACCACCCACTACCACCCACTAACACCCACTACCACCCACTACCACCCACTACCACCCACTACCACCCACTACCACCCACTAACACCCACTACCACCCACTACCACCCACTACCACCCACTACCACCCACTACCACCCACTAACACCCACTACCACCCACTACCACCCACTACCACCCACTCCACCCACTACCACCCACTACCACCCACTACACCCACTAACACCCACTACACCCACTACACCCACTACCACCCACTACCACCCACTACACCCACTACACCCACTACCACCCACTACACCCACTACCACCCACTACCACCCACTACACCCACTACCCACTCCCACTACCACCCACTACCACCCACTACCACCCACTACCACCCACTAACACCCACTACCACCCACTACCACCCACTACCACCCACTACCACCCACTACACATCTCTCACAGCCAACTTCATAACTTCCCACACGGGTCGCCTCTCTCACACACTCATCACTTGTACTTACTTCAGCTCGCTCGTTTTGTGCCTTAATTACCTCGTAAATCACCTGTGAAGTTACTAGACAGTTCCAAGAAGGTTTGTGTCCTCGTGTAAGCTGGCCAGGGAGTGTGTCCTCGTGTGTGATGGCCAGGGTGTGTGTCCTCGTGTGTGATGGCCAGGGTGTGTATCCTCATGTGAGCTGGCCAGGGAGTGTGTCCTCGTGTGAGCTGGCCAGGGAGTGTGTCCTCGTGTGAGCTGGCCAGGAGTGTGTCCTCGTGTGAGCTGGCCAGGAGTGTGTCCTCGTGTGAGCTGGCCAGGGAGTGTGTCCTCCGTGTGAGCTGGCCAGGGAGTGTGTCCTCGTGTGAGCTGGCCAGGGAGTGTGTCCTCGTGTGAGCTGGCCAGGGAGTGTGTCCTCGTGTGAGCTGGCCAGGGAGTGTGTCCTCGTGTGAGCTGGCCAGGGAGTGTGTCCTCGTGTGAGCTGGCCAGGGAGTGTGTCCTCGTGTGAGCTGGCCAGGGAGTGTGTCCTCGTGTGAGCTGGCCAGGGAGTGTGTCCTCGTGTGAGCTGGCCAGGGTGTGTATCCTCGTGTGTTCTCTGTCTCGAACATAGACTCGAGATTCTGAGTCAAAACTTCAAGATTTTGAGAAAAAAGTTGCGAGACAAAGTTTTCTCTGTTTTAGGTGAGTGAACGAGGACATAGCAGAAAGTAACCGGACAAAAGTAACAGCAGTTGAGGCTGGAACAGTAGCCGGAAGAGCAGCAGTGACGGTAGCACAACCAGTAGCAACAACAACAGCAGCACTGACGGTAAGGAGCATCACCAGTAGCAGCACCAGTAGCAGCATCAATAACAGCAGCATCACCAGCAGCATCACCAGCAGCATCACCAGCAGCATCACCAGCAGCATCACCAGCAGCATCACCAGCATCAAGACAGTGTATCTCCCGTGACGGGTGTCAGAGTGTTGACTGTCACAAAATCTATTAAGTGAAGACATGTCCAGATAATACTAGAAAGTCAACCTATTAACCTCCCTCTAGCATCTAGCTTCTTTCTGGTTTTGTATCAGTTTGTCATTGTATTCTAGTCCAGTTATCCACTAAAATTAGGTGACTTCTTAAAAGCGCTTTTGAATTACAACTGAATGAATACGGACGAAGCAAATAAAAGTTAACATCTTTAATAACAAAGGTGTCTAGGTGGTAATAATCACAATTAATATAACTTGAGAAATTAAAGAGATAAGCTCCTACGCAACTCTTAGAGTATAACTTAGTATACTTATATATCATAGTTATTCAGTACATATAATCATATGATGCTATAACAGTGGATAGGATACTGTACTATTAATATGTACAGTCTGGTATATTGCTATGATGAGATGTACTTAAAAGTACAAGAGTAATATTCTGTGTGTGTGTGACCTAATTAATGTCTGCATTAATAACTCATTACGATTGTGACCAGATATAAACATGTAAATAGTTCATTACCACTGTAACTTGTTCAGGTATCAAAACTTTGGGGCCCAGTCCCTAGACCCATTATGTACCTCTGTAATCCTTTGACTACCACCCACAGGATGGGTATGATGTACATAATAAAGATGTTAAACTAACTAGATACAATGTAAGATGACGTGTACTAGCTTGCGCCTGGCACGAACCATGAAACAAGCGGGCAGGTAGTACGCAGTGCTGACAGTCAATCACAAACTTTCCACCAACGAGCACAATCAAAGGCACACTTGTTACATCACCTTTGAAAACATCAGCAATAAAAAAGTATATGAAAAAGCAATATATACAGTACATTTATGGCGTCCTTTCTCTGAGGTCGCAAAAAACTGGTATCCCGAAGGCTGCTCTTGTAAAGTTGTACGTGTGTTCAACATAGGGACGATGTTGAACACCTCATGAAGTTCAGTGAGGCTAAACTAGTCATTAAGGAAGACGATTTAAGACGGGGAAAGTGTATAGAAGCTGCCCTAATTGCTGTCAGTATCACTATCCAGCAAAAGTCCGGAAGTTACACTATGTCAAAATTGCTAATTGACAGGATATTACCCATTCTGGAGACTGCTGTCGCATGATGTTGACAGCTCCTTATCTAACCCAACCCGTCTCACCACATTTACCACAACTACCACTACCACTACTACAACTACCACTACCCACGCGACACTCCACCTGACTCCTGCCACTATATATATACTCGTTTCTTAGTTATGTTTGTATTAGGACTGAAGAAGCCAGTTTTGGCGAAACGTTTCCTTTAATAAATGTCCTGAATTGTACGTAAGTGTCTTTATCCATACCTTGTTGGTATCACCATACCATTTCTCATCTGTCCTTACAATAGTCCTCGGTCTTTCATTTAAGTATTCCTTGATCCACTGCAGGATTTCCCCCTTATCCACACTCCAGTGATTTGTGGATCAGTCTCTAGTGGGTCACAGCGACAAATGTTCCCCTCACTACAAGAACATGATCTTGTAGTGGGTCACAGCGACAAATGTTCCCCTCACTACAAGAACATGATCTTGTAGTGGGTCACAGCGACAAATGTTCCCCTCACTACAAGAACATGATCTTGTAGTGGGTCACAGCGTCAAATGTTCCCCTCACTACAAGAACATGATCTTGTAGTGGGTCACAGCGTCAAATGTTCTCCTCACTAAGAACATGATCTTGTAGTGGGTCACGCTGTTTCCACTGATTTTGGTACTCTATGTTCCTCACTACAAGAACATGATCTTGTAGCCCTCAAAGCTCACAAAGCTTGATCAAATGTTCTCCTCACTACAAGAACATGATCTTGACTCACATCCTGGTCCTGCTTGTGTTCCTGTGTTTGGTATTCTGTAGTAGAGTTGCAGTAAGTTAGAAAGGCAGGATTTACCTTCTCTAAAGCTACGTTGATTGTCAATAATAAAAAATACCTCCTCTCTAGGTCCTCGACAGGAGCTGCGCTGTATGACCCTTGTGGTTTAGCGCTTCTTTTGATTATAAAAATAATCTAGATCACATCCTTCACAATCTTTTGGGTATTGTCTGTTCCAGTATGATTCGCGTTTTTGCGGTATATACTCTAGGTCGTTGATCTCTAGGTCATGAGTGCTCTGGTGCCTGAGGTGCTCTGATGACCTTAGGTACTCGAGGAACTTTGGACCATAGAGCTCTGAGGTGCTCTGACTGGTTGCAAACTTGAGGTGCTCTGAGGAACTCTTAGGTACTCCGAGGAACTTTGGGGACCACTAAGGAGCTCTGAGGTGCTCTGACGTGGATTGAGAAACTCTGAGGTGCTCTGAGGAAGTCTTAGGTACTCCGAGGAACTTTGGGGACCACTAAGGAGCTCTGAGGTGCTCTGAGATCGTGCTGATTTGTTCAGAGAACATACTGGTGTTGTGACAGTCTTGTACGGGTCTCGGCTGGTCACTAAGTCAGTGGCTGGTTTGTGTCAGGTCTCCGTGGCTGGTGTTGTGATCCAACCTCCGGTGGCTGGTGTTGTGTCCAGCGCTCCGGTGGCGCTCGTGGCGTGTTGATGTGCCCTGCAGCGCTCCGGTGGCTGGTGTTGTGTCCAGCGCTCCGGTGGCTGGTGTTGTGTCCAGCGCTCCGGTGGCTGGTGTTGTGTCCAGCGCTCCGGTGGCTGGTTGTTGTGTCCAGCGCTCCGGTGGCTGGTGTTGTGTCCAGCGCTCCGGTGGCTGGTGTTGTGTCCAGCGCTCCGGTGGCTGGTGTTGTGTCCAGCGCTCCGGTGGCTGGTGTTGTGTCCAGCGCTCCGGTAGCTGGTGTTGTGTCCAGCGCTCCGGTGGCTGGTGTTGTGTCCAGCTCTCCGGTGGCTGGTGTTGTGTCAGCGCTCCGGTGGCTGGTGTTGTGTCCAGCGCTCCGGTGGCTGGTGTTGTGTCCAGCCTCCGGTGGCTGGTGTTGTGTCCAGCGCTCCGGTGGCTGGTGTTTGTCCAGCGCTCCGGTGGCTGGTGTTATGTCCAGCGCTCCGGTGGCTGGTGTTGTGTCCAGCGCTCCGGTGGCTGGTGTTGTGTCCAGCGCTCCCGTGGCTGGTGTTTGTCCAGCGCTCCCGTGGCTGGTGTTATGTCCAGCGCTCCCGTGGCTGGTGTTATGTCCAGCGCTCCCGTGGCTGGTGTTATGTCCAGCGCTCCCGTGGCTGGTGTTGTGTCCAGCGCTCCCGTGGCTGGTGTTATGTCCAGCGCTCCCGTGGCTGGTGTTATGTCCAGCGCTCCCGTGGCTGGGGTTATGTCCAGTGTTCTCCGTGGCTGGTGTTATGTCCATCGCTCCGCTGGCTGGTGAATGTCCAACGGTCCCGTGGTGTGTCATTTGTCCAGACGTCCCGGGACGTGGGCATGGTGCGTCCCAGTGGCTGGTGGGTCCAGCGCCCGCGTGGCTGGGTGTTGTCCAGGTGACGGTGATAAGGTGTCTCAGCCGGTGGACTGGTGTTATCCAGACGTGTGACCAGGTGCGCCCGAACGTGTGCCCGATGTCCACCGGCGGTGTGCCGGCTCACCAGGGAGATGGACCACTCACTGGGTGCGTCACCAGGGACGGTGGGCCACCAGGGTGCGTCACCAGGGACGGTGGGCCACCAGGGTGCGTCACCAGGAACGGTGGGCCACCAGGGTGCGTCACCAGGGACGGTGGGCCACCAGGGTGCGTCACCAGGGACGGTGGGCCACCAGGGTGCGTCACCAGGGACGGTGGACCACCAGGGTGCGTCACCAGGGACGGTGGATCACCAGGGTGCGTCACCAGGGATGGTGGGCCACCAGGGTGCGTCACCAGCGACGGTGGGCCACCAGGGTGCGTCACCAGGGACGGTGGACCACCAGGGTGCGTCACCAGGGACGGTGGGCCACCAGGGTGCGTCACCAGGGACGGTGGACCACCAGGGTGCGTCACCAGGGACGGTGGATCACCAGGGTCGTCACCAGGGAGGTGGCCACCAGGTGCGTCACCAGGGACGGTGGCCACCAGGGTGCGTCACCAGGGACGGTGGACCACCAGGGTGCGTCACCAGGGACGGTGGACCACCAGGGTGCGTCACCAGGGACGGTGGGCCACCAGGGTGCGTCACCAGGGACGGTGGGCCACCAGGGTGTGTCACCAGAGACGGTGGGCCACCAGGGTGCGTCACCAGGGACGGTGGGCCACCAGGGTGCGTCACCAGGGACGGTGGGCCACCAGGGTGCGTCACCAGGGACGGTGGGCCACCAGGGTGCGTCACCAGGGACGGTGGGCCACCAGGGTGCGTCACCAGGGACGGTGGACCACCAGGGTGCGTCACCAGGGACGGTGGGCCACCAGGGTGCGTCACAATCAATGGTCCAGTACCACCAGTGTGCGTCACCAGGGACGGTGGGCCACCAGCGTGCGTCACCAGGGACGGTGGGCCAGCAGAGTGCGTCACCATCAATAGTCCAGTACCACCAGGGTGCGTCACCAGGGACGGTGGGCCACCAGTGTGCGTCACCAGGGACGGTGGGCCACCAGAGTGCGTCACCATGGACGGTGGACCACCAGAGTGCGTCACCATCAATGGTCCAGTAACACCAGGGTGCGTCACCATGGACGGTGGACCACCAGAGTGCGTCACCATCAATGGTCCAGTACCACCAGTGTGCGTCACCATGGACGGTGGACCACCAGAGTGCGTCACCATCAATGGTCCAGTACCACCAGTGTGCGTCACCAGGGACGGTGGGCCACCAGAGTGCGTCACCAGGGACGGTGGACCACCAGAGTGCGTCACCATCAATGGTCCAGTACCACCAGGGTGCGTCACCATCAATGGTCCAGCACCACCAGGGTGCGTCACCATGGCGTACACCAGTGCGTCACCATCAGGTCCAGACCACCAGAGTGCGTCACCATCAATGGTCCAGACCACCAGGTGCGTCACACATGGCGTACCACCAGGGTGTAATCAAGGTCCGCCACCAGGTCGTCACCATCAATGGTCCAGTACCACCAGGTGCGTCACCATCAATGGTCAGCCACCAGAGTGCGTCACCAAGGCGTACCACCAGAGTGCGTCACCATCAATGGTCCAGTACCACCAGGGTGCGTCACCATCAATGGTCCAGCACCACCAGGTGCGTCACCATCAATGGTCCAGTACCACCAGGGTGCGTCACCATCAATGGTCCAGCACCACCACACACAAAGCCAACCTGCCCACCTGTAATTACCTTTAATTGAGCAACTGGAGGACCTTGTTAGGGAAGCCTTGAGGCTCTTGAGGTAATTCACTCGTTCTTGTAGCTTCAATAATTCACTTTTATGCATAGACCATTTGAAGTGTGAGTGTTGAGTGTGTCTTGAAGGTTGTCCTTGTGTTGAGTGTGTCTTGAAAGTTGTCCTTGTGTTGAGTGTGTCTTGAAGGTTGTCCTTGTGTTGAGTGTGTCTTGAAGGTTGTCCTTGTGTTGAGTGTGTCTTGAAGGTTGTCCTTGTGTTGAGTGTGTCTTGAAGGTTGTCCTTGTGTTGAGTGTGTCTTGAAGGTTGTCCTTGTGTTGAGTGTGTCTTGAAGGTTGTCCTTGTGTTGAGTGTGTCTTGAAGGTGAGCCTTTAGTTGAGTGTGTACTGAAGGTCCTCCTTCAGGGAAGTCTTCCTTCAAGGAGGTCCTCCTTCAGGGAGGTCCTTCAGGGAGGTCCTCTTTCAGGGAGGTCCTCCTTCAGGGAGGTCCTTCAGGGAGGTCCTCCTTCAGGGAGGTCCTTCAGGGAGGTCCTTGGACCACAACGATCACTCCGCTAACAAGGATCTCAGGCTGAAGGTATTCATTAAAATATTTCCCCTTGACGACCGTGAAATGCGTCGCCACCTCCGCTGTGTGACGCAGTTGTGACAGTGAAGCTGACCAGAGCAGGGGGGCGGAGACCTGCAGGTCAGAGGCAGGGGGCGGAGACCTGCAGGTCAGAGGCAGGGGGCGGAGACCTGCAGGTCAGAGGCAGGGGGCGGAGACCTGCAGGTCAGAGGCAGGGGGGCGGAGACCTGCAGGTCAGAGGCAGGGGGCGGAGACCTGCAGGTCAGAGGCAGGGGGCGGAGACCTGCAGGTCAGAGCAGGGGCGGGCCGCAGGTCAGGGCAGGGGCGGAGACCTGCAGGTCAGAGGCAGGGGGCGGAGACCTGCAGGTCAGAGACAGGGGGCGGAGACCTGCAGGTCAGAGGCAGGGGGCGGAGGCCAGCAGGTCTGAGGCAGGGGGCGGAGGCCAGCAGGTCTGAGGCAGGGGGGGCGGAGGCCAGCAGGTCTGAGGCAGGGGGGGCGGAGGCCTGCAGGTCTGAGGCTGGGGGAGGGGCGGAGGCCTGCAGGTCAGAGGCAGGGTAGGCTACGTTTGGGTAGTGGACCTACCTAACATGGAAAGGAGCAACCTGCAGAAGGTAAACAAACTCTTGGGGGTTCAATAAAACGGTTTTGGCACCTTTACTCTTTCTCTCACTCGTAACGAGAATACATAAAAATAACAACACTCGTCACAGAATTCGTTTCATTTACGGACGATACCAAAACAAGCATGAACAAATCACTTCGGCCGAAGATACCATAAAATTACAAGCTGATATAAACAAAGTCTTCAGTGGGTAGTCGAGAATGACACGAAGTTCAGCAGTGACACATTACATCTGCTTAGATATGAAAAGTACAAATGGAAGGAAGGAAACACGTGAAAGATCTATGAGTAGTAATGTCAGCTGGTATTTTCTTTCAAAGAACACAAGGCAAAATTTGTAAAAGTCTGGAAAATGACGAGGTGGACAGTGAGAACTTTCAAAACAAGGGAAATAATGCCAAATGGTGACTCTATCCCAATTACTTTTGCTCTATGACTTACATTATTGTTCAGTGTCACGAGAGGGAACAAAACTGGAACAGATACAGAGATCATTTATGGCCCACTGACAGCTTATAAAACATTTACTTTACTGGGAAGACCTCAGTCTTGAATATATATATACTCTCTAGAGAGAGAAAGAGAGAGGGGGGAGAGAAAGAGAATGATAATTATAACATATATATGGAAGGTACTTAAGGGCCTGGTCCCAAACCTACACACTACCATAACAACATATTGCTGTCACAGATGTGGGAGAGCAAAAAAAAAAAAAAAAAAAAATCCAGTGAAATGAAGGGGCGTCGTGGGCACAATAAGAGAACGTTGTATCATCGTCCGTGGGCCCATACTATTCAACATTTTCCATTCCATTCCCCAAGAACACTTCATGACCCCTGTGTTTTTAGCGCTCCACCAAGGATACAATATTCAACGCTCTACCATAAACTATCAGACACTGCTGGAGCGAGTCTGTTAAGAGGGACCTGGTTAAGTGCCTCTACCAAACACCAGATCAACCAGGCTGTGATGGATATATGGGCCAAAAGGCTGCCAGTAACAACAGCCTGGTTGAGCATGAAAGCACCGGACAAGCCTGGGGAGATCGAACTATGAAAGTAGAAAACTCGAAATCAGTCACAAGAAATGTTGAAAACTGAAGAGTCTGTAGTCAAGACACTTGTCAACACTTGTGGTGTTTCTTTCTCTTCTGCGGTGATGAAATAAACACGTGTAAACTTCAGTATTAATAAAGATACACAGGTGTTGAACACATCTTTGTTCATCAACTTGATCTCTGTAATGATGCTGAGGTCACATTTTTTCCAGTCCATAAGATGGTAGACAGTGTTCCTATGCACCACACAAGCGTTGTTCTCGTTATTGATGCGTCAGGCGTTACTTGTATACATTAACACGAGCCATTAGGTCTCTCCCTGTTTTCCCCTATGTATATTTTGTCGCAGCCTTGACAAGGGATGATATATACAGCTGAGGAACGTTGGTCATTTGTTGAGCGTAAACCGTGTGAAGTCCCCGAGAGTTTTTGTGGGGTCAGTGGCATCATCTTTCTGAAGATGAAGAACGAAAAGGCACGATACCGTGACTGGAACAAAACCTAAATAACCCACACATAGGAGAAAGAAACTTATGACGACGTTTCGGTCCGACTTGGTCCTGCTTGTAGTACTGGCTCCCTCATCTTTGTGTGTGAGTGTAACTTGTAAATGGTCCAAGTCAAACCGAAACGTTTTCATAAGTTGTCTCTTCTATGTGCGGGTTATTTGTGTATTGTTCCAGTCACGGTATTGTGCCTTTTTCTTCTTTATTGTTCTCATAATTCAGGACTCTGATACATGCTAGTGACCTTCCGTTCTAAAGTGTTGACACTGGTAGGAAATTTTAGTAACCTAAAGTTATTAGTTACGTAGCTGAGTTTATTGTCGAGGACCTCAACGCTGTGTATTATACGAGCTCTGAGAGTGAAGCCAGTGCGGACTCCTTTCTGAATTCTCTCTCTGTGGTGTGAATATTAATGCGTTAGATCATCTATGATTTGTTGAGGACCTTCAGGAATACTAATCAGCCTTAATCCTCTTAATCCGAAATGAATTGGATCGACTGCTGGAGTTGTGGGATCCAGGGATACTCCTCTAGGATCGACTGCTGGAATTGTGGGATCCAGGGATACTCCTCTAGGATCGACTACTTTTGTTATGGGATCCAGGAACACACTTATAGGATCGACTGCTGGAGTTATGGGATCCAGGAACACACTTCTAGGATCGACTGCTGGAGTTATAGGATCCAGGAACACACTTCTAGGATCGACTGCTGGAGTTATGGGATCCAGGAACTCTCTTCTAGGATCGACTGCTGGAGTTATGGGATCTAGGAACTCTCTTCTAGGATCGACTGCTGGAGTTATGGGATCTAGGAACTCTCTTCTAGGATCGACTGCTGGAGTTATGGGATCTAGGAACTCTCTTCTAGGATCGACTGCTGGAGTTATGGGATCCAGGAACTCTCTTCTAGGATCGACTGCTGGAGTTATGGGATCTAGGAACTCTCTTCTAGGATCGACTGCTGGAGTTATAGGATCCAGGAACTCTCTTCTAGGATCGACTGCTTGTGTTATGGGATCCATCTCGTTAGTCGGAATCTCTCTCTCTCTCTCTCTCTCTCTCTCTCTCTCTCTCTCTCTCTCTCTCTCTCTCTCTCTCTCTCTCTCTCTCTCTTCTCTCACACACACACACACACACACTGCTATAAGACAAACTAGTTACCTTCACTTATGGGGTTCAACAGGAATCACCACTGGCCTCGTCAGTGTTCCTGGTGTTTATAAGTGTGTGTGTGTGTGTGTGTGTGTGTGTGTGTGTGTGTGCTGGGAGAGGTAAGTCACGCTTGGATAAAGAGAGTTTGGAAGACATGCAAACATTGGATTATTACCTCGATATTGAGGGAGGAAGGGTGATGGGGGAAGGAAGGGGTGATAGGGAAGGGGTGGTAAGAGGGAAGAGGTGCTTAGATCCATGGAGGGGGAGCAGTCTTTGTGATCTATCGTCAGATGTTATCTATTGGAAACCTGAGTATGTGATACCAAAACATACAGAGTTCGTGGAGTATACCTGGGTGATACACTGTGGAGTATACCTGGGTGATACACTGTGGTGTATACCTGGGTGATACACTGTGGTGTATACCTGGATGATACACTGTGGTGTATACCTGGGTGATACACTGTGGTGTATACCTGGGTGATACACTGTGGTGTATACCTAGGTGATACACTGTGGTGTATACCTGGATACACGTGGTGTATACCTGGATACACTGTGGTGTATACCTGGATGATACACTGTGGTGTATACCTGGTGATACACTGTGGTGTATACCTGGATGATACATGTGGTGTATACCGGGTGATACACTGTGGGTATACCTGGGTGATACACTGTGGTGTATACCTGGGTGATACACTGTGGTGTATACCTGGGTGATACACTGTGGTGTATACCTGGTGATACACTGTGGTGTATACCTGGTGATACACTGTGGTGTATACCTGGTGATACACTGTGGTGTATACCTGGATGATACATGTGGTGATACCTGGTGATACACTGTGTGTATACCTGGGTGATACACTGTGGTGTATACCTGGTGATACACTGTGGTGTATACCTGGTGATACACTCGTGGTGTATACCTGGGTGATACACTGTGGTGTATACCTGGATGATACAATGTGGTGTATACCTGGGTGATACACTGTGGTGTATACCTAGGTGATACACTGTGGTGTATACCTGGATGATACACTGTGGTGTATACCTGGGTGATACACTGTGGTGTATACCTGGGTGATACACTGTGGTGTATACCTGGGTGATACACTGTGGTGTATACCTGGGTGATACACTGTGGTGTATACCTAGATGATACACTGTGGTGTATACCTGGGTGATACACTGTGGTGTATACCTGGGTGATACACTGTGGTGTATACCTGGATGATACACTGTGGTGTATACCTGGATGATACACTGTGGTGTATACCTAGATGATACACTGTGGTGTATACCTGGGTGATACACTGTGGTGTATACCTGGGTGATACACTGTGGTGTATACCTGGATGATACACTGTGGTGTATACCTGGGTGATACACTGTGGTGTATACCTGGATGATACACTGTGGTGTATACCTGGGTGATACACTGTGGTGTATACCTGGATGACACTGTGGTGTATACCTGGATGATACAATGTGGTGTATACCTGGGTGATACACTGTGGTGTATACCTAGGTGATACACTGTGGTGTATACCTGGATGATACACTGTGGTGTATACCTGGGTGATACACTGTGGTGTATACCTGGGTGATACACTGTGGTGTATACCTGGGTGATACACTGTGGTGTATACCTGGATGATACACTGTGGTGTATACCTAGATGATACACTGTGGTGTATACCTGGGTGATACACTGTGGTGTATACCTGGGTGATACACTGTGGTGTATACCTGGATGATACACTGTGGTGTATACCTGGATGATACACTGTGGTGTATACCTGGATGATACACTGTGGTGTATACCTGGGTGATACACTGTGGTGTATACCTGGGTGATACACTGTGGTGTATACCTGGGTGATACACTGTGGTGTATACCTAGATGATACACTGTGGTGTATACCTGGGTGATACACTGTGGTGTATACCTTGTGGGGGAAAAAATCAGAGATATCCCAAGCCTGACAGCAAGCAGGACTTCTTCAGCCAGCGGTAGATTTCCCCCCTCTTCGTTATTAAGAATTTTGTCCACAAAAAATAGCCAAGAGATTCTGCCAAATATCCAGAGGCGAAAAAAGTCAAAATTCTCGAAAATATTTGGAATAATGGATTAGAAAATTACTGGTCTTTTATTGCCTTTTTATCGTCTGTGTGTATTTGTCTGTACTCACCTATCTGTAATCACCTGTTTGTGGTTGCAGGGGTCGATTCATAGCTCCTGGCCTCTCCTCTTCACTGGTCGCTACTAGGTCCTCTCTCTCCCTGCTTCATGAGCTTTATCATACTTTGTCTTAAAACTATGTATGGTTCCTGCCTCCACTACGTCACTAGCCAGACTATTCCACTTCTTCACAACTCTATGACTAAAGAAATACTTCCTAACATCCCTTTGACTCATCTGAGTCCAATTGTGACCCCTTTTTTCTGTGTCCCATCTCTGGAACATCCTGTATCTATCCACCTTGTCAATTCCTAGCAGTATTTTGTATGTTGTTATCATGTCTCTCCTAACCCTTCGGTCCTCCATTGTCGTTAGGCCGATTTTTCTTAACCTTTCTTCGTAGGACATTCCCCTTAGCTCTGGGACTAGTCTTGTTGCAAACCTTTTCACTTTCTCTAATTTTTTGACGTGCTTGATCTGGTGTGGGTTCCAAACTGGTGCTGCATACTCTAGTATGGGCCTGACGTACACGGTGTACAGTATTGAACGATTCCTTACTGAGGTATCGGAACGCTATTTTCAAGTTTGCCAGGCAAACATCTGGTTGATGTGCGCCTCAGGAGATGTGCTCGGTATTATACTCACCCCAAGATCCTTTTCCTTGAGTGAGGTTTGCAGTCTTCTTTGCCCTTCCCCGATTTTCATGACTGCGTTTGGCGGGGTTAAATTCGAGTATCTAGTTGCTGGACCCACCTATATGTGGTTGTGGTTACAAGGGTCGGGTGTAAGCTCCTGGTCCCACCTCTTTGCTTGCCACTGCTAGGTCCACTCCTGGCTTATACAGTTTTATCGTACATCTTCTTGAAACTATGTATGGATTCTGCATCCACCACTGTCCAGGTTGTTCCACTTCCTCTGTGTGTGTGTGTGTGTGTGTGTGTGTGTTTGTGTGTGTGTGTTTGTGTGTGTTTGTGTGTGTGTGTGTTTGTGTGTGTGTGTGTTTGTGTGTGTTTGTGTTTTTGTGTGTGTGTGTGTGTGTGTACTCACCCAGTTGTGCTTGCAGGGGGGGGGTCAAGTCTCAGCTCCTGGCCAAGCCCCCTGAACTGCAGTCAGCAGCAGTATTCTCTCGTCCTGAACCGAGGGGCTTAAAAAGCAGTTCCCAACATCTCTGCGCTTCCCCTGCGCCTTCAGCTGCCTCCCACGACGTCTGTCAGATCATCTGGAGTATCTCGTACGTCGTGATCGTGTCTCTCCCTGATCCTTCTCACTTCTGAAAGCGTCACAGTACAGTCACCTGTGCGCCGCGCTCCTCCGCAAGTCACAAGTGTTGATCTCTACTGACCAGTTCATTAGAAATAAGTGAATGAGTATTGATGGAGGGAGGCGGAGGGAGGGGGAAGTGGAGGAGGGGAGGGACGTGGTATTGACCCCGTGCCACACACACACACACACACACACCACACACACACACACTACCCCACACACACACACACACACTCCACACCCCACCACACACACACTACACACACACACACACACACACACACACACACACACACACACACACACAACACACACACACACACACACATACACACACACACACACACACACACACACACACACACACACACACACACACACACACACACACACACACACACACACACAACAGTGTGTGATACAGTGTGTGATACAGTGTGTGATGGTACAGTGTGTGATCAGTGTGTGATACAGTGTGTGATACAGTGTGTGATACAGTGTGTGATACAGTGTTGATACAGTGTGTGATACAGTGTGTGATACAGTGTGTGATACAGTGTGTGATACAGTGTGTGATACAGTGTGGATGTGGATACAGTGTGTGATACAGTGTGTGGTACAGTGTGTGATACAGTGTGTGATACAGTGTGTGATACAGTGTGTGATACAGTGTGTGATACAGTGTGTGATACAGTGTGTGGTACAGTGTGTGATACAGTGTGTGATACAGTGTGTGATACAGTGTGTGATACAGTGTGTGGTACAGTGTGTGATACAGTGTGTGATACAGTGTGTGATACAGTGTGTGATACAGTGTGTGATACAGTGTGTGATACAGTGTGTGATACAGTGTGTGATACAGTGTGTGTTACAGTGTGTGATACAGTGTGTGAAATACAGTGTGTGATACAGTGTGTGTACAGTGTGTGATACAGTGTGTGATACATGTGTGTATCAGTGTGTGATACAGTGTGTGGTACAGTGTGTGATACAGTGTGTATACAGTGTGTGATACAGTGTGTGATACAGTGTGTGATACAGTGTGTGGTACAGTGTGTGAGTACAGTGTGTGGTACAGTGTGTGATACAGTGTGTGATACAGTGTATGTGTGTGTGATACAGTGTGTGATACAGTGTGTGATACAGTGTGTGATACAGTGTGTGATACAGTGTGTGATACAGTGTGTGGATACAGTGTGTGGTACAGTGTGTGATACAGTGTGTGATACAGTGTGTGATACAGTGTGTGATACAGTGTGTGATACAGTGTGTGATACAGTGTGTGATACAGTGTGTTACAGTGTGTGATACAGTGTGTGTACAGTGTGTGTACAGTGTGTGTACAGTGTGTGATACAGTGTGTGATACAGTGTGTGGTACAGTGTGTGATACAGTGTGTGATACAGTGTGTGGTACAGTGTGTGGTACAGTGTGTGGTACAGTGTGTGGTACAGTGTGTGATACAGTGTGTGATACAGTGTGTGGTACAGTGTGTGATACAGTGTGTGATACAGTGTGTGGTACAGTGTGTGTACAGTGTGTGATACAGTGTGTGACAGTGTGTGATACAGTGTTGTACAGTGTGGTACAGTGTGTGGTACAGTGTTGATACAGTGTGTGTACAGTGTGTGATACAGTGTGTGGTACAGTGTGTGATACAGTGTGTGGTACAGTGTGTGATACAGTGTGTGGTACAGTGTGTGATACAGTGTGTGGTACAGTGTGTGATACAGTGTGTGGTACAGTGTGTGATACAGTGTGTGGTACAGTGTGTGATACAGTGTGTGTACAGTGTGTAATGACAGTGTGTGTACAGTGTGTGATACAGTGTGTGGTACAGTGTGTGATACAGTGTGTGATACAGTGTGTGATACAGTGTGTGATACAGTGTGTGGTACAGTGTGTGATACAGTGTGTGATACAGTGTGTGATACAGTGTGTGATACAGTGTGTGGTACAGTGTGTGATACAGTGTGTGATACAGTGTGTAGGTGCAGTGATACAGTGTGATGGTACAGTGTGTGTACAGTGTGTGTACAGTGTGTGCGTACAGTGTGTGATACAGCGTGTGGTACAGTGTATGGTACAGCGTGTGGTACAGTGTGTGATACAGTGTGTGGTACAGTGTGTGATACAGTGTGTGGTACAGTGTGTGGTACAATGTGTGATACAGTGTGTGGCAATGTGTGGTACAGTGTGTGATACAGTGTGTGGTACAGTGTGTGATACAGTGTGTGGTACAGTGTGTAGTACATTGTGTGATACAGCGTGTGGTACAATGTGTGGTACAGTGTGTGGCAATGTGTGGTACAGTGTATGGTACAGCGTGTGGTACAGTGTGTGGCAATGTGTGGTACAGTGTATGGTACAGCGTGTGGTGCAGTGTGGTACAGCGTGTAATAGTTTGGTTGATTGACGTGGCAATAATATGCATAATAATTGACACAGAGATGGATTAAGACATTTATTTGGAAAATTAATATTTATTTGGAAAATACACGACAATGATATGACATAATTGATTTAATAAGTGATATAAGTAGCCTTTGCTTTTATAAACATTGTTTCATTGGCATAGAATCAATGTTGAACACATTTTGGCAAGTTCTCTGTCGTGGTACCAGGTCCTTATAACACCAGCAATTAGCTTCTCCACAGCTGACCAGACCTGTTCCACGATCCTGCGTTTGGTTATTATCCATAGATTCTCAATTGGGTTGAGGTCAGGAGAGTTTCCAGGCCAATTTAGAACGTTTAGTTCACTCTCGTCGGAGAATGTCAGCATTTTCCTGGAAGTGCGACATGGAGCAAGATCCTGCTGGAAAAAAGCTTCTCCGTCAGGTAGCAAATTAGTTGTCAGGATTGCCTTGTATTTGTCACTGGTCATCGTTCCCTCAACAATAACAAGCCGTCCACAGCTTGTAGCAGTAAAGTTGTCCCAAAACATCTTAAGTGGATGTTTTGGTGCTTGTTGAATGTGTTCATTCCGAAGTGGTTCACTTTGCTCCACCTCGCTGCCACTGATCTGTAACCATGTACTTCAAAATGCGCCTCATCTGAAAGTATAATTTTTCTTATTTCGTGTGTCGTCCGTTCCTTATGATCGAGTGCCCACTGCAGCCGTTATCTTCAATAGTAATAGTCAATAAATGTTTCTTTACCGGGTTTCTGGCAGTTGTGCCAACTTCAAGGAGCCTTCGTCGTACAGTTGAAGACTCAACATTTACGTCAGCCGAAGCCAAATCTCTGTAGATCTTTGCTGGTTTTCTTATGATACCTTGTCAGCGTAAGGTGTTGTCTTGCGATTTCGTCCACATCTTCCTGGACGCAGCGCTTCACAATCACCAGTGTCGTCAATTCTCTTCAGAATCCGACCAACAGTTGACTTGCCTAGGCTCAAATTTTCGGCGATCAGTCTGATACTCAAATCAGCATGTTTTCTAAGACCTACAATACTTGCACACAGTAATCATGAACTGAAGGGAAGAATTTGAAGAAACCACATCCACTCACAGAGTATGCTTGCAGGAATAGCCTTACAGAACAACAGCTGTTATAGCACTGACGAGAGTCGCAGGGTACCACAGCTGGATGGTTGCCAGAAGTCGGTAGCAAACTCTTCTGAAAAGAAAGGAACCCATACTACATTAATTAAGCCGGAGACTAAGACATATTATGAGATAACCACAAAATATACTCCTCTCCAAATTAATTTGCACAATACTATAGTTTGGCAGACACAGTGTAGTAAGGTTGAGGTGGTTAACGAGACTGAGGGGGTTAACAAGGTTGAGGTGGTTAACGAGACTGAGGGGGTTAACAAGGTTGAGGTGGTTGAGTGTGGCAGGTGTGTGTGTGTGTGGTTGATGGTGGTCTGGCGTGGTTAGTGGGAATGATCGTTAAGACAGCCACAACCTCTAATTGTCCACTATCACACCCAGTGTGTGTGTGTATTCACCTACATACTCTTCTATATGTGGTTGTGAGGGTCGAGCCACAGCTCCTGGTCCCGTCTACCAACTCGCCGCTTACCAGATTCACTTCCTCTTAGCATGGTGAGTCTTATCGTACCTGTTCTTAACACTGTGTAATGAGTCTTCACAGAAATTGTGTGTGTGTGTGTATTCACCTACATACTCTTCTATATGTGGTTGTGAGGGTCGAGCCACAGCTCCTGGTCCCGTCTACCAACTCGCCGCTTACCAGATTCACTTCCTCTTAGCATGGTGAGTCTTATCGTACCTGTTCTTAACACTGTGTAATGAGTCTTCACCTAGGTCATTCCACTTCCAGTGTCTTCACACAAACACTAAACCCGGCCGGGAATCGATTTTTCTCTCATCGATGTTATAACGAAACGACGTTAAGTGAGGACTTACTGTAGCTTATATAACTTAACTATCATGAAGAATTAGACATGTTATGAACTTGTATTGATAAAGGCACTGGTGGGCGAAACGTCTACGATATACAATATACAGCACAATAAGTATTAGTGCACGCCACGGTAGTCAAGGCATGGTAACCACGTCACCTTTACAACTGCCAGATCCACATTATGATTGGCTGAACCTAAGTACTGATCTGATGATGGGGCCCCGATCGTCAGATCCTTAGCGACCTGGTTTGCTGGTTGGTGAGGCAGCCTAAATGGGTGTGTTAACATACTCCGAATAAGGTGACATACTCTTTGCATGCAACATTCATGTATACCATACATGTATACCATACATGTATACCATTCATGTATACCATACATGTATACCATACATGTATACCATACATATATACCATTCATGTATACCATACATGTATACCATTCATGTATACCATACATGTATACCATTCATGTATACCATACATGTATACCATACATGTATACCATACATGTATACCATACATGTATACCATACATATATACCATACATGTATACCATACACATATACCATTCATGTATACCATACATATATACCATTCATGTATACCATACATGTAGTACGTATATACTTAATTCTGGCACTAGTCTTGTTGTATACCTCTGTATTCTCTCCTCTTTCTTAACATGTTAATCTGTTTACTTTTCTGTTCTTCTCTGTCCTTTGCTTTCTGTAGTTTTTCCATGCTCTCTCTCTCTCTCTCTCTCTCTCTCTCTCTCTCTCTCTCTCTCTCTCTCTCTCTCTCACTCTCTCTCATATCCTATAAATATTTTTGTTTCATATTTATTCACGTTTTTCTTTAATTTTCACCTCTTTCCTCTTACCTCCGGTCCTCATGTATAAACTCTCTTCATAGTGTTTCTGTATAATCCTCTGAATATCTTTTATACAATAATTATGTCTCCCCAGTTCTTCCCTCTCACAAGATCATCTTCTGCAGGTGGAGAATCCATGGCGGTGGTGCATACTCCACGTCTGCCCTGACATACGTCGTAAATAACACCCTAGTCTTTTTTTTTCGTTGATGTTCCCCCAGGGCTCTCCTGAGGTTCTGCAGCCTCGCACACTGCACCCCAAGTTAACCTGCTTCATGCACTCCCTCGCCTGCTTCAATCGGGGTTTGGTGGAGGGGTGAGACATAGGGGCTAGTCTGCTGACACCTGCTGTCCCTCTCCAATTAGTAGTAAATAGGTACCTGGGTGTTAGCCGACTGGTGTGGGTCGCATCCTGGGAAGACCACAAGGACCAATATAAACAAGAACCACAATGAAAATAAGTCACTTTGACTTTTTTGGGAGGTTATTGTAGGTAATTTATGCATGATAATTGTATTCATGTATACCTGTGGCTAAATCAACTTAAACTGTCCTGGGTTAGTAACCCTCAGCCTTAATTTCGGATAAAATCTTCTGGCTTTGGATGAAAGCCGAACATCCGCTGGTTGACGTATGTCAACTCCTGGCCCCCACCGGGTTCACTCTTCTGGCTGCTTGAGCCCTATCATACCTGTTCTCAAAGCTATGTATGGATTCTACCTCTGCCACTTGACTAAATCATTCCACTTCCTGGCCATTCTAAGGCGAAAGAAGTGTTTCCTAATATCTCTGTGACGTGTGTATGTATTCACCTATTTGTACTCACCTAATTATGCTTGTAGGAGTCGAGCCGTAGCTCCTGGCCACGCCTCTTTGCTCTCCCTCTACCGTGTGTGCGTGTGTGTGGTCCCAACTGCAGTCCCATCTAAATCTTATCACCTCTCTACCCACCTAAGAAGACCCCTCTCAATATCTCTCCATCTTTGAATCAATACCCCTCTCCAGCCTGCCCAGACTGCCCCGAACACCGTGGGCATCCTAACAGACTGCCCCGAACACCGTGGGCATCCTAACAGACTGCCTTATACCGTGCGGTATCAACACTGTGTGGCGGCCAGTCAAGAGCCAGCTAGATAAACATAGTTTACAGTAAGTGTGGGCAGAACAAGGGTGCAGACCTCTGTAATGCAGGGCACGTTAATTGGCCCTAACTGGCCCTTATCATGGGTATTTGCCGCAATTGCCCTTTTGGTAAAAAAACCCTGATGGGCGGCCCCGGCGCCTGATTTCGTGCGGTGTAAATCTTTCGAAAAACAAACAAGGGCGGAGTTAAGAGGCTTTTTTTCACGAGGCTGTTTAAGGAGGAGATGAATCCCGGCAGTGTGCACAAGAGCCGGGATCTAGACCACAGATGTTTTGTACCCCGTGTTATTGGTCTTCACTGCTGCCTTCACTGCTGCCTTCACTGCTAGGTGTGGGGATTATTACAGTAATGGTATACAATACAGAACTTCTTCAAGGCTGAGGGACTGACCACCTCAGACTTACCTCTCACACCACTTCTGCTTGTCTCCAGTTTCCGTCTAGTCGAAACCTTTCCAAAATAAAGATCCCTAAGTGTTACACATGTGCCTTATTCGTGATTCAGGTGTGTGGGTGGTGGACCGAGGTGGGAGGTCGCTGGACCACCCAAACCACACCAGGTGACGAGTGGCTCGCCAGGTTGAAGTTACCTCACTAACCCCGTGTTATCAGCGGGCCAACCCCGTGTTCCCAGGTACTTATTTGTCCCTAATCAGGTAATCTCGTCTTCCTACGTAATAAAAATCTATCATAGGTAAATTCCAGACGCGTTTTCATTTTTTCAGTGGGTTGTGTAGAAGCACTTGGTGATATTTCAGTCTGGTGTGGACCACGGAACTGACCGGTGGTCTGTGTTGGTGCTGATGTTGATACTGTTGTTGCTACTGTTGTTGATGTTGATACTGCTGTTGTTGATGTTGCTACTGTTGTTGTTGTTGCTACTGTTGTTGTTGTTGCTACTGTTGTTGATGTTGCTACTGTTGTTGCTGCTTCTGTTGTTGATGCTGCTGCTACTGTTGTTGATGCTGCTGCTACTGTTGTTGATGTTGCTACTGTTGTTGATGTTGCTGCTGTTTTTGCCGCTTCTGCTTTCGTTGTTGTTATGACTGTTGCTGCGGTTGTTACTGTTGCCGCTACCGTTCCTGTTGTTGTTGCTGCTGCTTTGGTTGTTAATACTTCTGCTAGTGCTGCTGCTGCTGCTGCTGCTGCTGCTGCTGCTTCATGTCTTGCTGCTAATACCCTACAAACTAGCCCCCCACAAACCAGCCCCCTCCACAAACCAGCCAGCAGCTCAGCCCATCTAGTCACAAGAGATGACTGGGTAATGTAGTGTGTGGCTGTCATCACCTGTCATCACACACACTGCCTTTCCTCACCATCACTGGGCCACGAGTTTTATCACTCACTCGTTGCAGCAGGAAAAATGAGACTTAAAATTTCGCTTGGGGTTGTATCCTTGTTATGCCTTGTTGTGCCGGATGCTTGATAAGATAGCTTGCTTGTTCTATCCTTGCTATCGTGTGTTGTGGTGCCGGATGCTTGATAAGATAGCTTGCTTGTTCTATCCTTGCTATCGTGTTGTGTGCCGATGTTGATAAGATAGCTTGTTGTCACCTTCTAGGTTGTGGTCCCGATGCTTGATAAGATAGCTTGCTTGTTCTATCCTGTATAAAACGATCTCCTATAAACCTACCACTTACCTATATTTTACCTGCGGTCGTTGCCGGAGGTGGTCACCGCCCCCAAAGGACCGGTCCCAGACCAGGCCTCCCGGTTGCTAGCCTGATCGATCAGGCTGTTGGTGCCAGACAGTTCAACATTGTTTTTAGCTGATGTTTTATTCTCGCTTGTTGAAGACACATTGCTGTGTTGACAGCACCTCTGCTATCATCACTGTGGGCCCATCACTTGGCACACCACTGGAGGCACCACTGGACACACCACTGAACTTACCACTGGGTATAAGTCTAGGGGCCCCTCAACACATGTGGCTCTCACTGGGTACAAAACTGGGGGCCCTCAACACCTGTGGTTCACACGGGGTACAACATGTGTGTGGTGGGGGTCAGCACACCAGCTCCCACACTATATCTCCCACACCCACAATTATAACAGATTACTCTGTCGTTCCTGTCGAGGAATTGTCACATATCCTGCCAGGCTGGGAAACTCTCCCTGCCCTCCCTGGACACCTCCCTCTCCCTTTTTCCTTTCTAAGCTCCCTATTCACCCCCCAACAAGCTCCCCACTATTCCCCCTCCTCACAGACATAGAAAAGGTCTAAAGAAGAGATATCAAAATGGCTACCAGAGTTGAAAAAAGAAGAGCTACGAAAGAAGGTCAATAAGAGGAACGTGGGAGACAGAATAACCACAAGTAAAGTCAGAAGATAACATGATAACATAGATGAAGATTTCTTTGCACCTGCAACAAGAATAACAAGAAGCCAAAGAGCTACTAGTAGAGGACCTTGTTACAAGAGCTATAACCATTGCAATATATATGGTTTTAACAGTGCCATACATCACCCTGGATTGTCCAACCTATCCGCACCCCTCACGAGAGGAAGGGGTGAGGGGGGTGAAGGGGGTGGAGGGGAGGGGGAGGAAGATGGTTCACCACCTACACTGATTACCACTTAAACTCTTCCTGTGCTGGTCACTTCCTTTACCACTTAGCCACTACTTGTGGCCACTTCCTTTGTGGAGTGGCCACTTGACTCCTGCTGTGGCCACTACTCTTCCGTGGCCATTTAACCCTTACTTGTGGCCACTTCGCTCCTACCGTGGCCACTTGACTCCTGCTGTGGCCACTACTCTTCCGTGGCCACTTAACCCTTACTTGTGGCCACTTCCCTCGTACCGTGGCCACTTGACTCCTGCTATTGCATGAGTACTGAGCACAGATGACTTGATAAAACACTTGTGTCCCTCGCAGGTGTTCCTCCAGGACCTGTGTCCCTCACAGGTGTTCCTCCAGGACCTGTGTCCCTCGCAGGTGTTCCTCCAGAACCTGTGTCCCTCACAGGTGTTCCTCCAGGTCCTGTCTACCTGGTCTATACCGTATACCAAATTAACTGCAGATTAACGGAAGATTAACGGGAGATTAACGGGAGATTAACTGGAGATTAACGGGAGATTAACGGGAGATTAACAGCAGATTAACGGGAGACTAACGGGAGTCAAACGTGAGATTAAAGGAAGATAAACAAGAGATTAATAGATTAACATGAGATTAACAAATTAACAGAATATTAACAGATTAACAGGAAAGTAACAAGAGATTAGCAGGGGATTAACAGATTAACAGGCAATTAACAAAAGATTAACATGGACGATGCTTCAAGAAACGCGTCTGTTACTTTCCAAGTAAATCGAAGCCATTAATGATCCACGTACAGTAGATAGACTTCAAACCTAAATTTAATCAATGAGATGCTCTAAATTCTCGCAAACTTTTAACTCTTGCCCTGGCCCCAGCGGGTTTAGCGCCTTCACAAATCAGATTTCGCTAATGTAATCAGATTTGCCTAGGCCTAGAGGCCTAGCTGATAGAATTTATTGGCAATATTCATTAATCTGTAGGATTATGGTATGTAATTTTGGGTCAAAGGTGTCACAGCTGCTGTGTGCGGCTGTGTCACAGCTGCTGTGTGTGGCTGTGTCATACCTGCTGTGTGTAGTTGTGAGTGTGTCACAGCTGCTGTACTCACCTATTTGTGGTTGCAGGGGTCGATTCATAGCTCCTGGCCCCACCTCTTCACTGACTGCTACTAGGTCCTCGCTCTCCCTGCTCCATGAGCTTTATCAAACCTCGTCTTAAAACTGTGTGGCTGTGAGTGTCACATCTGCTGTGTGTGTGGCTGTGAGTGTCACATCTGCTGTGTGTGTGGCTGTGAGTGTCACAGCTGCTGTGTGTGTGGCTGTGAGTGTCCCATCTGCTGTGTGTGGGGTTGAGATAGTCACAGAGCTATTGTGTGTTCCTGGGAGCCTGGTACAGCTATCGTGTGTAGCCGGGGTCGTGAAGCCACGATAACTGCGGGAATGTGAGGAACCACCTGTCGAAGACGGCCACCTGGGGGACGCAAACCAACACTTTCTGGGTCGTAAATCAGGAGTTAAGTAGGGCACCTGGCCAGGTGAGTCGCGCTGGGGGTTACACCACCCCTACACCCACTAATACACTCCTTCTTTTAATACACCCACTACTATACCCAGTCCCTACACTCACTTTCTACACCCAGTCCTTCCATCTCATCTTTCTCCTTCCTTCCGATAGCCCTGACGTCCCATAGTAATAAAGATTTTTGGCATCCCGGCAGTGTCACAACCCAGGTCATCATAAGTTCAGAACAGGTCGCTCCAGTCGCATGGAATCCCAGCAGTGTCACAACCCAGGTCATCATAAGTTGAGAACAGGTCGCTCCAGTCGCATGTAATCCCGGCAGTGTCACAAGCCAGGTCATCATAAGTTCAGAACAGGTCATTCCTGCCTCTCGGAATTGCTGGACCATCACGACATGGTCTTGGATACACTGGAAGACAAGCCAAATACACATGTTATGTATACTGACTTCGTTAAAACCTCTGACAAGTGCGACTACGGGGTAATTGCACATTCACACAATGGGTGCAAAGGAAATAACTGGGAAGATGGACAGACGGATAATTAACTTCCTAACAAACTGAATCTAAAGAGTAATAGTAAACAGCGTAAACCCAGGGGGTTGTTACAGTGAAAAGTTGTCCCCAAAGGTACGGTACTCGCCCCACTTCTATTTTTCAATTTCCTATCTGACACAAACCGGGACTTAAATCATAGCACTGTAGAAGACACAGTGAACCTCCAAGCTGTAGAAGACACAGTGAACCTCCAAGCTGTAGATGATACAGTGAACCTCCAAGCTGTAGATGACACAGTGAACCTCCAAGCTGTAGAAGACACAGTGAACCTCCAAGCTGTAGATGACACAGTGAACCTCCAAGCTGTAGATGACACAGTGAACCTCCAAGCTGTCTAATCAGCAGAAGACACAGTGAACCTCCAAGCTGTAGATGACACAGTGAACCTCCAAGCTGTAGATGAACAGTGAACCTCACTGTGAAGACACAGTGAACCTCAGCTAGAAGACACAGTGAACCTCCAAGCTGTAGAATCAGTGAACCTCGTGTAGAAACAGTGAACCTCCAAGCTTTGAAAGACACGAGTGAACCTCCAAGCTGTAGAAGACACAGTGAACCTCCAAGCTGTAGAAGACACAGTGAACCTCCAAGCTGTAGAAGACACAGTGAACCTCCAAGCTGTAGAAGACACAGTGAACCTCCAAGCTGTAGAAGACACAGTGAACCTCCAAGCTGTAGAAGACACAGTGAACCTCCAAGCTGTAGAAGACAGATGAACCTAAGCTGTGAACACATGAACCTCAAGCTGTAGAGACACAGTGAACCTCCAAGCTGTAGAAAAGAACACAGTGAACCTCCAAGCTGTAGAAGACAGAGTGAACCTCCAAGCTGTAGAAGACAGAGTGAACCTCCAAGCTGTAGAAGACAGAGTGAACCTCCAAGCTGTAGAAGACACAGTGAACCTCCAAGCTGTAGAAGACACAGTGAACCTCCAAGCTGTAGAAGAAACAGTGAACCTCCAAGCTGTAAAAGACAGTGAACTCAAGTTGAGACAGAGTGAACCTCCAAGCTGTAGAAGACACAGTGAACCTCCAAGCTGTAGAAGACAGAGTGAACCTCCAAGCTGTAGAAGACAGAGTGAACCTCCAAGCTGTAGAAGACAGAGTGAACCTCCAAGCTGTAGAAGACAGAGTGAACCTCCAAGCTGTAGAAGACAGAGTGAACCTCCAAGCTGTATCAACCAAGCCTTCCAGTGGGTCACTGACGACAATATGATGTTCATTGAAGACAATTATAAGTTACTACGTCATGGAAGAATGGAGGAAATGTAAACAAGATCAGAGTACAAGACAAACTCAAACCACTTACCAGAACGTAAGTGTCAAATGTGAGAGACCTGGGAGTGATCATGTCAGAAAAACTCACGTTTAAGGAACACAATGTTATTATCGTAACTGTAAGGAAAACAACAGATGAGAGGCTGGAATATTACTGTCTACTAACAGTCACCTTCAAGGCAGGAAACATTACTGAGCTGGAAAATGAAGAGAGAACCTTCGCAACTCGTATAAACTCAGTCACGCACCTAAATTACTGGGAATTTACTCCTTAGAACGTAAGCGAGAAAGATACATCATAATCTACACCTGGAAGATACTGGAGGATTAGCAGGTATAACCCAGTGGTTAACACACTCACTTGTGAGTTGTAACACTCACTTGCCACGGGTTCGAGACTCAGCCTTGCCACGGGTTCGAGACTCAGCCTTGCCACGGGTTCGAGACTCAGCCTTGCCACGGGTTCGAGACTCAGCCTTGCCACGGGTTCGAGACTCAGCCTTGCCACGGGTTCGAGACTCAGCGTTGCCACGGGTTCGAGACTCAACCTTGCCACGGGTTCGAGACTCAGCCTTGCCACGGGTTCGAGACTCAGCCTTGCCACGGGTTCGAGACTCAGCGTTGCCACGGCTTCGAGACTCAGCGTTGCCACGGGTTCGAGACTCAACCTGCCACGGGTTCGAGACTCAACCTTGCCACGGGTTCGAGACTCACCTGCCACGGGTTCGAGACTCAACCTTGCCACGGGTTCGAGACTCAACCTTGACGGGTTCGAGACTCAACCTTGCCACGGGTTCGAGACTCAACCTTGCCACGGTTCGAGACTCAGCCTTGCCACGGGTTCGAGACTCAACCGCCACGGGTTGAGACTCAGCCTTGCCACGGGTTCGAAATGCCAGGGTTCGAGACTCAACCTGCACGCACTAAATTCTGAGACTTACCCTTGAACGGTGCGAAGACTCAACTCCCTGGGGATACTGGGTTCGAGATAACCCAGGGTTCACACTCACTTGCAGGGTTGAGACTCACCCTTTCCACGGGTTCGAGACTCAGCCTTGCCACGGGTTCGAGACTCAACCTTGCCACGGGTTCGAGACTCAACCTTGCCACGGGTTCGAGACTCAACCTTGCCACGGGTTCGAGACTCAGCGTTGCCACGGGTTCGAGACTCAACCTTGCCACGGGTTCGAGACTCAACCTTGCCACGGGTTCTGTGATTGGATTGGACCCAAGTTTGCACGCCGAAATTACTACATAATAGAACACAGGGCTTGGCAGAGGGTGCAAGATACCTCCAGTGAAAAGCAGGGGAGTGATGAGCACACCTAGAGAGAACTCAGTAAGTGTAAGGGCACCAAGACTCTTCATCATCCTCCCTTCATGCATAAAAGACATTACCAACAAACTTCTGACTGTCTTCAAGAGGTAACTCGACAGATTTCTCAAATAAGTTCCTGACCAGCCGGGTTGTGGTGCATACGTTGGACTGCAGCCGGCGGGGACAAACAGCCTGATCGATCAAGCCAGTAACCAGGAGGTCTCCTCTGTGACCGTGTTGTGGTAACCCTAGCTAGTAACCACAGGTAACATGCAGGTACTTTACTCATTTTTTGACATTATTATTATTATTATTATTATTATTATTATTATTATTATTATTATTATTATTATTATTATTATCATCATCACTTGTTCTTCTACTATCGGGTGGCATCCTGGGTGAGGGTGGTAATATAGGGTAGATAGGGCTGGGATTTGAAGTGAGCTGGGAGAGGGTATCAGCGCTTACCATAAAAAGTTTTTGTTGGGGTAAGGTGTGTCTCAGCTCTAAGGTCACAGACCCAGTGATATCAATATAAGGTCTACCTTGACCTCGGCCTGGTCTGGGACCGGGCCGCGGGGGCGGTGACCCCCTGAAACATCATGTATATTTCACTGTCCTCTTCCTCCAGTCTCTGTGTGGGGTCGTGTCTACCAGGAGATGGTACTAGGGGGGTCGTGAGGTAGGTGTGGTGGTGGTAGTAGTAGTCGGTGGTGGTGGTAGTGGTGGTGGTGGTGGTAGTGGTAGTGGTGGTGGTGGTAGTGGTGGTGGTGGTGGTGGTAGTCGGTAGGTGGTGTGGTGGTGGTGTGGTAGGGTAGTGGTGGTGGTGGTAGTGGGTAGTGTGTGGTGGTGGTGGTGGTAGTGGTGGGTGGTAGTGGTGGTAGTGGTGGTGGTGGTAGTGGTGGTAGTGGTGGTAGTGGTGGTAGTGGTGGTAGTGGTGGTAGTGGTGGTAGTGGTGGTAGTGGTGGTGGTGGTAGTGGTGGTGGTGGTAGTGGTGGCAGTGGTGGTAGTGGTGGTGGTGGTAGTGGTGGTGGTGGTAGTGGTGGTGGAGGTAGTGGTGGTGGTAGTGGTGGTGGTGGTAGTGGTGGTAGTGGTAGTGGTTGTGGTGGTGGTAGTGGTGGTGGTAGTGGTGGTAGTGGTAGTGGTGGTAGTGGTTGTAGTGGTGGTGGTTGTAGTGGTGGTGGTGTTGGTGGTAGTGGTAGTAGTGGTGGTAGTGGTAGTGGTGGTGGTGGTAGTAGTGGTGGTGGTGGTGGCTGTAGTGGTAGTGGTGGTGGCTGTAGTGGTAGTGGTGGTGGTGGTGGTAGTGGTGGTGGTGGTGGTAGTGGTGGTAGTGGTGGTAGTGGTGGTGGTGGTAGTGGTGGTAGTTGTAGTGGTGGTGGTTGTAGTGGTGGTGGTAGTGGTGGTGGTGGTAGTGGTGGTAGTGGTGGTAGTGGTGGTGGTTGTAGTGGTGGTGGTAGTGGTGGTGGTGGTAGTGGTGGTAGTGGTGGTGGTGTGTGGTGGTGGTAGTGGTGGTAGTGGTGGTAGTGGTGGTGGTGGTAGTGGTGGTAGTGGTGGTGGTAGTGGTGGTGGTGGTAGTGGTGGTAGTGGTGGTGGTAGTGGTGGTGGTGGTAGTGGTAGTGGTGGTGGTAGTGGTGGTTGTGGTGGTAGTGGTGGTGTGGTGGTAGTGGTGGTAGTGGTGGTGGTGGTAGTGGTGGTAGTGGTGGTGGTAGTGGTGGTGGTGGTGGTGGTAGTGGTGGTGGTAGTGGTGGTGGTGGTAGTGGTGGTAGTGATGGTAGTGGTGGTGGTGGTAGTGGTGGTGGTAGTGGTGGTAGTGGTGGTGGTGGTAGTGGTGGTAGTGGTGGTGGTGGTGGTGGTGGTGGTAGTGGTGGTAGTGGTGGTAGTGGTGGTGGTAGTAGTGGTAGTGGTGGTTGTGGTGGTAGTGGTGGTAGTGGTGGTGGTAGTGGTGGTAGTGGTAGTGGTGGTGGTGGTGGTAGTGGTGGTAGTGGTGGTAGTGGTGGTAGTGGTGGTGGTGGTAGTGGTGGTAGTGGTGGTAGTGGTGGTGGTAGTGGTGGTAGTGGTGGTAGTGGTGGTGGTGGTAGTGGTGGTAGTGGTGGTGGTAGTGGTGGTAGTGGTGGTTGTGGTGGTAGTGGTGGTAGTGGTGGTGGTAGTGGTGGTGGTGGTAGTGGTGGTAGTGGTGGTAGTGGTGGTGGTAGTAGTGGTAGTGGTGGTTGTGGTGGTAGTGGTGGTAGTGGTGGTGGTAGTGGTGGTAGTGGTGGTAGTGGTGGTGGTAGTAGAGGTAGTAGTGGTAGTGGTGGTAGTGGTGGTAGTGGTGGTGGTAGTGGTGGTAGTGGTAGTGGTGGTGGTAGTGGTGGTAGTGGTGGTGGTGGTGGTAGTGGTGGTAGTGGTGGTGGTGGTGGGTGCGGTGTTTGCGCTAGCATCGTGAAAGTTGCGCACTATCTACCTGGCGCAGATACATCAAAGAGTGAGCCGCGCCTCTCAACCTGGCTCAGGTGTCAACCAGACGTGTGCTGCGTCTTCCCTCTCCTCCCTCTCTGACCCCTCCTCCCTCTCTGACCCCTCCTCCCTCTCTGACCCCTCCTCCCTCTCTGACCCCTCCTCCCTCTCTGTCCCCTCCTCCCTCTCTGACCCCTCCTCCCTCTCTGACCCCTCCTCCCTCTCTGACCCCTCCTCCCTCTCTGACCCCTCCTCCCTCTCTGACCCCTCCTCCCTCTCACTCCACAAGCCACTTGTAAACTCCGTACAATAAGCACCTCGTTATACCGGACATTTCTGGCAGCCTTGAAAGTAACTCACTATTACGAAACATTTATATATTCCCTCACTTAAAAACCTATATCTACAACTACTTCTATATAACAAAATTCTACAATGTAATGATATGCATAATATATTGTCGTAACATTTGTGAACGTGTGTGGGACACGTGTGTGTGGGACACGTGTGTGTGGAACTACACGTGTGCTGTTGGACACGTGTGTGGAACACGTGTGTGTAGACACGTGTGGTGAGTACACGTGTGTGTGATTGACACGTGTGTTGAACACGTTGTGTGGACACGTTGTGTGTGACACGTGTGTGTGGGACACGTGTGTGTGGGACACGTGTGTGTGGGACACGTGTGTGTGGGACACGTGTGTGTGGGACACGTGTGTGTGGGACACGTGTGTGTGGACACGTGTGTGTGGGACACGTGTGTGTTTGACACGTGTGTGGGACACGTGTGTGTGGACACGGTTGTGAACGTGTGTGGGACACGTGTGTGTGGGACACGTGTGTGTGGGACACGTGTGTGACACGTGTGGGACACGTGTGTGTGTGACACGTGTAGTGTGGGACACGTGTGTGTGGACACTGTGACACGTGTGTGGGACACGTGTGTGTGACATGTGGACACGTGTGTGTGGGACACGTGTGTGTGAGACACGTGTGTGTGGGACACGTGTGTGTGTGACACGTGTGTGTGAGACACGTGTGTGTGGGACACGTGTGTGTGGGACACGTGTGTTTGGGACACGTGTGTGTTTGACACGTGTGTGTGGGACACGTGTGTGTGTGACACGTGTGTGTGAGACACGTGTGTGTGGGACACGTGTGTGTGAGACACGTGTGTGTGGGACACGTGTGTGTGAGACACGTGTGTGTGGGACACGTTTGTTGGACACGTGTGTGTGGGACACGTGTGTGTGAGACACGTGTGTGTGGGACACGTTTGTGGGACACGTGTGTGTGGGACACGTGTGTGTGGGACACGTATGGTGGTCATTACCTACCTTATTTACCGCCATATAAGACGCGCATTTTACACAAAAAGTCTTGAAAAATCAGCCTTCACCTTATATGGTCAAGACCAGGATCAAGGGAAAGCTTTGGATTACATAAGAACATAAGAAGAACATAAGAAAGGAGGAACACTGCAGCAGGCCTGTTGGCCCATTCTAGGCAGGTCCTTCACATTCCATCCCACCAACAGAATATTTGTTCAACCTAATTTTCAATGCTACCCAAAAAATAAGCTTTGATAATTTTATTTACTCATGTGCAATTCCCACTCAAATCCAACCCCTTTCACTCATGAATTTATCCAACCTAAATTTAAAACTACCCAAGGTCCTTGCTTCAATAACCCTACTAGGCAGACTGTTCCATTCATCAACTACCCTATTTCCAAACCAATACTTTCCTATATCCTTTCTAAATCTAAACTTATCTAACTTGAATCCATTATTGCGGGTTCTCTCTTGGAGAGATACCCTCAAGACCTTATTTATATCCCCTTTGTTAATACCCATTTTCCACTTGTATACCTCGATCATGTCTCCCCTCATTCTACGTCTTACAAGTGAATGTAATTTAAGGGTCTTCAATCTTTCTTCGTAAGGAAGATTTCTAATGCTATGTATTAATTTAGTCATTCTACGCTGAATGTTTTCTAACGAATTTATGTCCATTCTGTAATATGGAGACCAGAACTGAGCTGCGTAATCTAGGTGAGGCCTTACTAATGATGTATAAAGCTGTAATATAACGTCTGGACTTCTGTTGCTAACACTTCTTGATATAAATCCCGTAAACTAAGAAGGTAATTAGCCCTTGATTATGGTTAATGATTTACCGCTATGATACTTGTGTCGTGCGTCTTATATGCTGGATATTGAAATATGTTAGTGTGATCATAACTATGAGTGTTAGACAGGGCCTAGTACTCTATGCTAGGTAGGTCCTAGTGCTGTATGCTAGGCAGGTCCTAGTGCTGTATGCTAGACAGGTCCTAGTGCTGTATGCTAGGCAGGTCCTAATGCTGTATGCTAGACAGGTCCTAGTGCTGTATGCTAGGCAGGTCCTAGTGCTGTATGCTAGGCAGGTCCTAGTGATCTGTGCTAGGCATGTTCTAGATTTTTGCTAGGCAGGCCCTAGTGCTGTACGTTATACAGGTCCTAGTGCTGTATGCTAGGCAGGTCCTAGTGCTGTATGCTAGGCAGGTCCTAGTGCTGTATGCTAGGCAGGTCCTAGTGCTGTATGCTAGGCAGGTCCTAGTGCTGTATGCTAGACAGGTCCTAGTGCTGTATGCTAGACAGGTCCTAGTGCTGTATGCTAGACAGGTCCTAGTGCTGTATGCTAGACAGGTCCTAGTGCTGTATGCTAGACAGATCCTAGTGCTGTACGCTAGACAGGTCCTAGTGCTGTATGCTAGGCAGATCCTAGTGCTGTACGCTAGACAGGTCCTAGTGCTGTACGCTAGACAGGTCCTAGTGCTGTATGCTAGACAGATCCTAGTGCTGTACGCTAGACAGGTCCTAGTGCTGTATGCTAGACAGATCCTAGTGCTGTACGCTAGACAGGTCCTAGTGATCTGTGCTAGGCATGTTCTAGTTGTTTATGCTAGGCAGGCCCTAGTGCTATATGCTAGACAGGTCCTAGTGCTATATGCTAGACAGGTCCTAGTGCTGCATGCTAGACAGGTCCTAGTTCTGTATGCTAGACAGGTCCTAGTTCTGTATGCTAGACAGGTGCTAGTGATCTGTGCTAGGCATGTTCTAGTTGTTTATGCTAGGCAGGCCCTAGTGCTATATGCTAGACAGGTCCTAGTGCTGCATGCTGGACAGGTCCTAGTGCTGTATGTTAGACAGGTGCTAGTGATCTAGGCAGGTTCTACACACACCCAGCTACACACACACACATCCGGTACAAACCTCAACACACAGTAACACTCGGTTTTAGTGTCTTTGTCAGTGGAACATTAATTTATTTAACTCTTCTTAAAAGCTCCCCCGAGGAACTAGCTTCAGTGACTTGGCTGTAAATGGTCTGGTGATACCGATATGCTGTGGAAAAGGCCACTTGTGTACAGTTCAAGACATTTATTAAAGGAAACGTTTCGCCCCGATGGACTTCTTCAGTCCTAAGAAGCTAAACAGGGTAATATGCTTAACATTTCGCAAACGAGCGAAATTATTTACAAACATGGGAATGTGGCTGTGTGGAGGAAGTACTGTGCACTCTGATGCTGAGTTTGCAGGTTAGATTGCTGCTGTGGACTGAGATATCATGTTTGTATAAAGAGGGTAATATATATGAAGGCAGTAGAAATATATACAGCAGACAGTGGGAGATGAGGCAATCAATCCCTCAGCCGAGGAGCAGGTGATGAGCACCCTAGTCGGGATGACTACTGTGCTCATCACCCTAGTCTTGATGACTACGATGCTCATCACCAGCAGTTCTCGCCTCTGTCTCTCGTTCTCCCGCATGACAAACTGCTTTCCTAAACTCTTCCTAAATCTTGAACCAATATTTGAACGTTCTGTCTGGGATAGATATTCTGAGCACTGTATATTAGCTAAGTTCAATTGAAACTGCTCCTTAATATTGTCTCCTGACACTACGTCTTCAGGACATGGACTTGGATAGCATGGGCCAGTAGTCCTGCTGCAGTGCTCCTTTTTATGTCCTTATGATAAAATCAGATTCAGGAAGGATATAGGAAAGCACTGGTTTGGTAATAGAGTTGTGGATGAGTGGAAAAAACTCCCGAGTACAGTTATAGAGGCTAAAACATTGTGTAGTTTTAAAAATAGGCTGGATAAATATATGAGTGGGTGCGGGTGGGTGTGAGTTGGTCCTGACTAGCTTGTGCTACTAGGTCAGATGCAGTGCTCCTTCCTTAAGTGAATGTAACCTGACCTGGCTGGGTCGGGGCATTGGCTTGAGCCGGTGGGAGACTTGGACCTGCCTCTCATGGGCCAGTAGTCCTGCTGCAGTGTTCCTTCTTTCTTATGTCCTTATAAGAACATAAGAACATAAGAAAGGAGGAACACTGCAGCAGGCCTACTGGCCCATACTAGTGCAGCTGATAAGTTGTCATCGGTAGCGTACTCATAGTGACATGCTTAACCTCATTATTCACACTGACACATTTCGATATTTAATTTGTGAAAGACATTCTGTGTGATGGATTGTGACAGGGGAACATAGCTAGCTTTTGTTCCCACTGAATAACAATTATTATAGTGTAGGGGCACACAGCTAGTGTTCCCACTGTGTAACTATCATATAGAACAGTATAGCAACACACTGGTGATGTTCCCACTATGTAACTATCATATAGAACAGTATAGCAACACACTGGTGATGTTCCCACTGTGTAACTATCATATAGAACAGTATAGCAACACACTGGTGATGTTTCCCCTGTGTAACTATCATATAGAACAGTATAGCAACACACTGGTGATGTTTCCCCTGTGTAACTATCATATAGAACAGTATAGCAACACACTGGTGATGTTTCCCCTGTGTAACTATCATATAGAACAGTATAGCAACACACTGGTGATGTTTCCCCTGTGTAACTATCATATAGAACAGTATAGCAACACACTGGTGATGTTCCCACTGTGTAACTATCATATAGAACAGTATAGCAACACACTGGTGATGTTTCCCCTGTGTAACTATCATATAATAATATTGGTAGAATTACCGACAATATGTTAAGTAAAAGGACACAATTGCAACTAATGTGACATTTTATTGTGGCAAAGTTTCGCTCTCCAGGAGCTTTCTCAAGCCGTTACAAGCGATATATGGACACAGTTGGTATATATATACTGTCAAGGTGAGGTGAAAAAAAAAAAAAAACTAGTGGTGTTAGAAATAGTAGTGATATAAGTAGTATTAGTAGTAGTAGTAGTAGTAGTAGAAGTAATACAATAAGGTAGAACAATCAATATGCACATGAGTAAAAGGTGATAAAACAAATACTTGGGTAGTATAACAATAGGTTAGACAAATATTTCTGCTGGAGGTTGAAATATAGAAGGCCAGTAGGAGTGTTCCACATCTACGATGTGCTAAATTAGCAGGAGAGACTATGTGATGGTAGGGTTTACTGTTTTCAGGAGGATTCTTGCTAAGACTTCAGAGATGGTGAAGCTGCCTTTGTTTTGTTTAATTGTGTTAGAAACAGAGATAAGTGCTGATTCAAGGCATTTTCGTCTACGGAAATTAGTTTCTTTGATTACTAGTCGGGCGTCTTTGAATTTCATGAGATGATTGTTGGAATTTCGGTGTTGTACGCAGGCGTTGTTCAGGTTATCGTTTCTGCATGCATTCATGTGTTCATTGATGCGTGTCTCGAGGTTTCTTGCTGTTTCTCCTACGTAAATTCTGTCGCAGCCTCCACAGGGTATAGTGTAGACCCCTGCGTTGACTGGTTCATGGTGCTTGGATTTAGTCCTGGAGAGCGAAACGTTGCCACAATAAAATGTCACATTAGTTGCAATTGTGTCCTTTTACTTAACAAACTATCATATAGAACAGTATAGCAACACACTGGTGATGTTCCCACTATGTAACTATCATATAGAACAGTATAGCAACACACTGGTGATGTTCCCACTATGTAACTATCATATAGAACAGTATAGCAACACACTGGTGATGTTCCCACTGTGTAACTATCATATAGAACAGTATAGCAACACACTGGTGATGTTCCCACTATGTAACTATCATATAGAACAGTATAGCAACACACTGGTGATGTTCCCCTGTGTAACTATCATATAGAACAGTATAGCAACACACTGGTGATGTTCCCACTATGTAACTATCATATAGAACAGTATAGCAACACACTGGTGATGTTCCCACTGTGTAACTATCATATAGAACAGTATAGCAACACACTGGTGATGTTCCTACTGTGTAACTATCATATAGAACAGTATAGCAACACACTGGTGATGTTCCCACTATGTAACTATCATATAGAACAGTATAGCAACACACTGGTGATGTTCCCACTGTGTAACTATCATATAGAACAGTATAGCAACACACAGCTAGTGTTCCCACTATGTAACTATCATATAGAACAGTATAGCAACACACTGGTGATGTTCCCACTGTAACTATCATATAGAACAGTATAGCAACACACTGGTGATGTTCCCACTGTAACTATCATACAGAACAGTATAGCAACACACTGGTGATGTTCCCACTGTGTAACTATCATATAAACAGTATAGCAACAACAGCTATGTTCCCACTATGTAACTATCATAAGAACAGTATAGCAACACACTGGTGATGTTCCACTTAACTATCATATAGAAATATAGCAACACACTGGTGATGTTCCCCTATGTAACTATCATATAGAACAGTATAGCAACACACTGGTGATGTTCCCTGTGTAACTATCATATAGAACAGTATAGCAACACGGTGATGTTCCCCTGTGTAACTATCATATAGCAATAGCAACACACTGGTGATGTCCCACTGTAACTATCATATAGAACAGTATAGCAACACACTGGTGATGTTCCACTGTAACTATCATAGAACAGTATAGCAACACACTGGATGTTCCACTGTAACTATCATATAGAACAGTATGCAACACACTGGTGATGTTCCCATATGAATTCATATAGAACAGTATAGCAACACATGGGATGTTCCACTATGTAACTATCATATAGAACAGTATGAACACACTGGTGATGTTCCCACTGTAACTATCATATAGAACAGTATAGCAACACACTGGTGATGTTCCCACTGTAACTATCATATAGAACAGTATAGCAACACACAGCTAGTGTTCCCACTGTGTAACTATCATATAGAACAGTATGAACACACTGGTGATGTTCCCACTGTGAACTATCATATAGAACAGTATAGCAACACACTGGTGATGTTCCCACTGTGTAACTATCATATAGACAGTATAGCAACACACTGGTGATGTTCCCACTTGTAACTATCAAAAGAACAGTATAGCAGCACACTGGTGATGTTCCCACTATGTAACTATCATACAGAACAGTATAGCAACATACTAGTGATGTTCCCACTGTAACTATCATATAGAACAGTATAGCAACACACAGCTAGTGTTCCCACTGTGTAACTATCATATAGAACAGTATAGCAACACACTGGTGATGTTCCCACTGTGTAACTATCATACAGAACAGTATAGCAACACACTGGTGATGTTCCCACTGTGTAACTATCATATAGAACAGTATAGCAACACACTGGTGATGTTCCCACTGTGTAACTATCATATAGAACAGAATAGCAACACACTGGTGATGTTCCCACTGTGTAACTATCATACAGAACAGTATAGCAACACACTGGTGATGTTCCCACTGTGTAACTATCATACAGAACAGTATAGCAACACACTGGTGATGTTCCCACTGTGTAACTATCATACAGAACAGTATAGCAACACACTGGTGATGTTCCCACTGTAACTATCATACAGAACAGTATAGCAACACACTGGTGATGTTCCCACTGTAACTATCATATAGAACAGTATAGCAACACAATGGTGATGTTCCCACTGTGTAACTATCATACAGAACAGTATAGCAACACACTGGTGATGTTCCCACTGTGTAACTATCATACAGAACAGTATAGCAACACACTGGTGATGTTCCCACTGTGTAACTATCATACAGAACAGTATAGCAACACACTGGTGATGTTCCCACTGTGTAACTATCATATAGAACAGTATAGCAACACACTGGTGATGTTCCCACTATGTAACTATCATACAGAACAGTATAGCAACACACTGGTGATGTTCCCACTGTGTAACTATCATACAGAACAGTATAGCAACACACTGGTGATGTTCCCACTATGTAACTATCATACAGAACAGTATAGCAACACACTGGTGATGTTCCCACTGTGTAACTATCATACAGAACAGTATAGCAACACACTGGTGATGTTCCCACTATGTAACTATCATACAGAACAGTATAGCAACACACGGTGATGTTCCCACTGTGTAACTATCATATAGAACAGTATAGCAACACACTGGTGATGTTCCCACTGTGTAACTATCATACAGAACAGTATAGCAACACACTGGTGATGTTCCCACTGTGTAACTATCATATAGAACAGTATAGCAACACACTGGTGATGTTCCCACTGTGTAACTATCATATAGAACAGTATAGCAACACACTGGTGATGTTCCCACTATGTAACTATCATACAGAACAGTATAGCAACACACTGGTGATGTTCCCACTGTGTAACTATCATACAGAACAGTATAGCAACACACTGGTGATGTTCCCACTGTGTAACTATCATACAGAACAGTATAGCAACACACTGGTGATGTTCCCACTGTGTAACTATCATACAGAACAGTATAGCAACACACTGGTGATGTTCCCACTGTGTAACTATCATATAGAACAGTATAGCAACACACTGGTGATGTTCCCACTGTGTAACTATCATACAGAACAGTATAGCAACACACTGGTGATGTTCCCACTGTGTTTAAATTGTTAAATCAAGAAGGTAAGTTTAGTGTCCAGAGCTTCTTGGTAAAGAAGATTCTTGGTACAAAGGATAGAAAAAACTTGGTCATCTTTCTCTGGATGTTTTCCAGCGTCTTCATGTTGCTGTCTTCACTGAGACACTCACCATAACTCTTCTTTCACTCCCTCCTCTTCTTTCACTGTTATTGTATTGATTCCATCTATATCTTTTCTTTCGTTGTTTCCATCTTTATCTTGTTTTCTCGTTGCTTCCATCTTTATCTTGTTCCCTCGTTGCTGCCATCTTTATCTTGTTCCCTCGTTGCTTCCATCTTTATCTTGTTCCCTCGTTGCTTCCATCTTTATCTTGTTCCCTCGTTGCTTCCATCTTTATCATGTTTTCTCGTTGCTTCCATCTTTATCTTGTTCCCTCGTTGCTTCCATCTTTATCATGACCATTCTTTTAATTCTTTTCACTTGTATTTCGTCTTTCTCTTGCAATTTTTCACTCTCTTTGGAATACCCTCCAGGTAGATCTGGAGTCTACCTACCTGGAAGGTAGGTAGACTCCAGGTCTCCTCTTGTCTGTACTTTCTCCCTCCTGCCTTCCGTGCTGTTTCTTCCTTCCCTCCCTGTCAGCAACCACCGTACCTCCTTGGAAGCCTCCACCGTGCCTTCTTCCCTCCCTGGAAGCCTCCACCGTGCCTCCTCTCCCTGGAAGCCTTCACCGTGCCTCCTTCCCTCCCTGTAAGCCTCCACCCTACCTCCTTCCCTCCCTGGAAGCCTCTCTGTAAGCCTACCCTACGTTACTGCCTTTCCTCCTCTCATCCTTCCTCCCTTGTGGGTGGGTGGGTGTGTGTGTGGGCGGGCCGCCCCCGGGCGTCAGCGGGCAGCACAGTAGAGGCTGGCTGACACTCCTTCCTTTATGTCTACACAGAGTTTTTAACACCTAACAAAGCGGTTGTTTGCCTGCCCGGCGGCCGGCGCTGTTTGCAAAGGCCATTCGCACACTCTGTTGTTTGAGCGCCCTGTCCAGCCTAGCCAGGAGCGTGAGCGGTCATAATATGTGGCTCCCTGACCTCTGACCCCCTCTCCCCCCACCACCCTGACCCCTCTCTCATCGGTGAGAGTATTCGTCTGAAAATAGCAAGGTTTAGGGTTCGATTCCATGACCAGGAGGAACATAGGGTCTGGTTTCCTTGTACCCTTCCTGCTGCCCCTGCCCACCTAGCAGTAAAAATAGATACCGGTTAACCCACTGCTGTGGGTCACATCCGGGGGGAGAAATGTGTTAGAAAGCTTCGCTAACTCCTGTGTTAGAAGGTATCAGTACCTGCTGAAAGTACTCAGGTGTTAGGTAAAAAGTATCTATGTACCTAATGACGCTAATTAAAAAAATCTCTAACCCTTTATGCCCTGAGCCCTGACCCCTGACACTGCACCTCCGCCACCCTTTCACTCCATATATTTAGTGCCCTTTCTCTCTTTCTCTCTCTCATCTGAACTTTGCTTTCAATTTTTACATTAGTACTGTCCATTATTTTCTGATCAGTGTTTGTTTATATGCTTGAGCAAGTCTCAAAGCTCTGGGAAGGTGTGTGATTCTTTCTCTCTACTAGTGTAGGTATCGTCACTCCCTTTCTAACCTGCATCTTCCTTCCTCCTTAATGGTTTGAGTCTAGAGTATACAGTGCCACTGCACTCATCCTCTCTTATCGTAAAAGTCACAATAGCCAATCCAAGTCAGTGCCGTGAGTCACAGGTAAGTCACAGGAGAGGAAGCCAGCTTCACGAGGGGTTCCAGTCAGTTCTGGACCATTATGTAGTCTTGATTTTATTATGGTCTTCTATGGTCTGAAATGTCTTCTAAATTTCCCCTTCTCGTGGTACTGGTCTTGAGGCATCCAAGTCGGACCGAAACGTCCTCATAAGCTGTCCTGCCCCCTATATCCGGCTTGTCTGTGTACACAATACCGACAAGTTGAAGACTAAGACCCGTGTGCAACACTGGGACTAAGACCCGTGTGCAACACTGGGACTAAGACCCGTGTGCAACACTGGGACTAAGACCCGTGTGCAACACTGGGACTAAGACCCGTGTGCAACACTGGGACTAAGACCCGTGTGCAACACTGGGACTAAGACCCGTGTGCAACACTGGGACTAAGACCCGTGTGCAACACTGGGACTAAGACCCGTGTGCAACACTGGGACTAAGACCCGTGTGCAACACTGGGACTAAGACCCGTGTGCAACACTGGGACTAAGACCCGTGTGCAACACTGGGACTAAGACCCGTGTGCAACACTGGGGAGACCTGGTCTTGAACCGGGACACGGGGAAGGGGGGCGCTCACCCCCGGAAAAAAAATCCTTCCAGTATGGACTGGGAAATTATTAAAAAAATATATATTCTCCACAAACATCGGATCAAAGTAAGTTTGCATAAAAAATCTAGATTAAAATATGAAAAGTGGACAGAGACGCTAAAAGGAAGGGGGGGATTTTAGACTGAAAAAATATGAAGAAAGATTAAAGGTAGTAAAGAAGGTGGACAGGAGAAAAGGAGACATGATGAACTAATATATTCTTGAAAGTATGTGATGAAAAGACAAGGAAGATGTCTTAGAAGAATTAACAGAGAGGAAGAGATCACAGTTGTAATGTGTAGGGTAAGGTGGTGTTAGACGGTGCTAGTGGTGTTAGACGGTGCTAGTGGTGTTAGACGGTGCTAGTGGTGTTAGACGGTGCTAGTGGTGTTAGACTGTGCTAGTGGTGTTAGACGGTACTAGTGATGTTAGACGGTGCTAGTGGTGTTAGACGGTACTAGTGGTGTTAGACGGTACTAGTGATGTTAGACGGTGCTAGTGGTGTTAGATGGTACTAGTGGTGTTAGACGGTGCTAGTGGTGTTAGACGGTACTAGTGGTGTTAGACGGTACTAGTGGTGTTAGACGGTACTAGTGGTGTTAGACGGTACTAGTGGTGTTAGACGGTGCTAGTGGTGTTAGACGGTACTAGTGGTGTTAGACGGTACTAGTGGTGTTAGACGGTGCTAGTGGTGTTAGACGGTACTAGTGGTGTTATATGGTACAAGTGGTGTTAGACGACACTAAAGGTAGTGTTAGACACTAGACATCACTTCCTAGGAAACATATTCCCCAGGAAGAACCACACTAGGAGTCAGCATGCCATACAAACACTAGAACCACATAAACCAAATAAACAAACCCAGACTCTGGAGAACATATCAGTGCTTCTCTTATTATACATGACCATTTTTAAATTATACTCACACACACACACACACACACACACACACACACACACACACACACACACACACACACACAGGTAAGGAGCCAGGAATCTTACCTGTGCTTCACGTTTACTATCTTCCGGGAGCAATGGAAGACTTGTTGAGAGAGTGAGAGTAACCAGGAGAGAGGATACAGTAGACACAGCGGACACAGCGGACACAGCAGACACAGCAGACACAGCAGACACAGCGGACACAGCAGACACAGCAGACACAACGGACACAGCGGACACAGCAGACACAGCAGACACAGCAGACACAGCGGACACAGCAGACACAGCAGACACAACGGACACAGCGGACACAGCAGACACAGCAGACACAGCAGACACAGCGGACACAGCAGACACAGCGGACACAGCAGACACAGCAGACACAGCGGACACAGCAGACACAGCAGACACAACGGACACAGCGGACACAGCAGACACAGCAGACACAGCAGACACAGCGGACACAGCAGACACAGCAGACACAACGGACACAGCGGACACAGCAGACACAGCAGACACAGCAGACACAGCGGACACAGCAGACACAGCGGACACAGCAGACACAGCAGACAGCGGACACAGCAGACACAGCAGACACAACGGACACAGCGGACACAGCAGACATAGCAGACACAGCGGACACAGCAGACACAGCAGACACAACGGACACAGCGGACACAGCAGACACAGCAGACACAGCGGACACAGCAGACACAACGGACACAGCGGACACAGCAGAAACAGCGGACACAGCAGTAACAGCGGACACATTTGATAAGTGACACATGTCCAGTACTATCTTTGTTTGCCAGTCTTCCTCGCCTACACAACTGTCTTCCTCGCCTACACAACTGTCTTCCTCGCCTACACAACTGCCTTCTTCAACTGAACACAAATGTGACTGAAGAATCCTATAGAGGAGGCGAAACGTTGCGGTAATATTAAAGACATGGTGTCGGTAATATATATCATTATTACAATAAACCCTTGATGATTGTGAGGGGGGCTCTTCGTCTAAGGAATTGGACCTGTGTTCCAATTCCTTAAATCAAGCCTGAATGCCTTCCATTCCCCCAGGAAGTGAATGTAATAATAAAAATAATAATAATAATAATAATAATAATAATAAATTACAATAATATAGAGCACTAGAAGCTACCCTCACGGGAAGATGCGAATGTTATATTTTATTGTTCGTGTGTCACACACCCATACAGGTATGTCTCACGACCAGCGAAGAACCAGGTGCTAAGGGTATAACGAGCAGCTGCCCCATCGTTATGTCGGTACCTTGGTTCAACCAGCCAATCACAAGTTGTGAAGCGATGTGGTACACTCGTGAATCCTTGGCAGACTTACCTTCACGTCTGGTCGCTACGGTTCTCACCGTGGCTGTTGCTTGCATTTGCCTTATTGCATATAGCTGTATATATTATACTTACCGGATTACTATTTTGTGAAGGAAATACAAATATTTACTCTCTGCCCTTTTTGCTCGTTTCTAAGTGGTTATCGTGTTACAACCAGGTGTGCAGGCCAGTAGACTACACCTGTGTTGGTAACAGCAAGGGAACACCTGCAAAGGTATAACACGAAGCACAGCACCCGGCACTGGTATAACGAAGGCAAATCGTATCTAATAATCTACTGCAACTGTCAACAATGTAATAGAGATTTAGCAAGAAATAGAGGAAGAGGTGAGCTGCGTATTGTGCACTGTAGGAAGGTAGTTGACAGTGTAACACAAGAGGTACTTGACAGTGTAACACAAGAGGTACTTGACAGTGTAACACAAGAGGTACTTGACAGTGTAACACAAGACGTACTTGACAGTGTAACACAAGAGGTACTTGACAGTGTAACACAAGAGGTACTTGACAGTGTAACACAAGAGGTACTTGACAGTGTAACACAAGAGGTACTTGACAGTGTAACACAAGAGGTACTTGACAGTGTAACACAAGAGGTACTTGACAGTGTAACACAAGAGGTACTTGACAGTGTAACACAAGAGGTACTTGACAGTGTAACACAAGAGGTACTTGACAGTGTAACACAAGACGTACTTGACAGTGTAACACAAGAGGTACTTGACAGTGTAACACAAGAGGTACTTGACAGTGTAACACAAGAGGTACTTGACAGTGTAACACAAGAGGTACTTGACAGTGTAACACAAGAGGTACTTGACAGTGTAACACAAGAGGTACTTGACAGTGTAACACAAGAGGTACTTGACAGTGTAACACAAGAGGTGCTTGACAGTGTAACACAAGAGGTACTTGACAGTGTAACACAACAGGTGCTTGACAGTGTAACACAAGAGGTACTTGACAGTGTAACACAAGACGTACTTGACAGTGTAACACAAGAGGTACTTGACAGTGTAACAAAAGAGGTACTTGACAGTGTAACACAAGAGGTACTTGACAGTGTAACACAAGAGGTACTGACAGTGTAACACAAGAGGTACTTGACAGTGTAACACAAGAGGTACTTGACAGTGTAACACAAGAGGTACTTGACAGTGTAACACAAGAGGTACTTGACAGTGTAACACAAGAGGTACTTGACAGTGTAACACAAGAGGTACTTGACAGTGTAACACAAGAGGTACTTGACAGTGTAACACAAGAGGTACTTGACAGTGTAACACAAGAGGTACTTCATTTGATCGAGGAATAACTAAAGGTAAGATACTAAAGTGCGGCCAGCAGTAACAGCCTGGTTAATCAGGCTTTGATCCATCGGGAGGCCTGGTCAAGATGATGCTAGCAACACTAAAGGAAAGGTAAAGGCAAGGAAGACACGATCACGACGTAGAAGATGTTAGAAATATATACAAAAAATAAAAAGACTCCCTGAGAGAAGCTAAAGAGGGAAGAGTGTCAGTGATGTCAGGAAGTACTTCTTCAGTCACAGAATAAATTAACCAACAGTTGGCCCGCCTCCGCCGCCACCGCCGCCGCCGCCGCTGCCGCCACTGCCGCAGGTGCCGCCCTGGTGTGCCGTCAGGGCCGCAGAAAGTCTAGTGTTGAACATTACTATTGGACTAAGCTGAGATAATGACTTGTGAAGTATATTGTTATGGTAATTAGTTAAGGCTGCAGGTGCAGTGACTTTGTTCAACACGTAAGTTAGTTGAGTGTGCAGAGCAAGGCAGGGAGGCAGGGAGAGCAAGAGGGGGAGGCAGGGAGGGGCAGGAGGAGGCAGGACAGGAGGGAGGCAGAGGAGCAGGAGGCAAGCGGAGGCAGGGAGGGAGGCAGGCAGGAGGCAGGGAGGCAGGAGGCAGGGCAGGAGGCAGGGAGGCAGGCAGGGGAGGCAGGAGAGGAGGGAGGCAGGGAGGCAGGGAGGAGGCAGGGAGGCAGGGAGGCAGGGAGGGCAGGCAGGGAGGCAGGGAGGGAGGCAGGGAGGCAGGGAGGCAGGGAGGAGGCAGGGAGGCAGGGAGAGGGCAGGAGGAGGCAGGGAGGGAGGCAGGGAGGCAGGGAGGGGCAGGCAGGGAGGCAGGGAGGGAGGCAAGCAGGGAGGCAGGGAGGAGGCAGGCAGGGAGGCAGGGAGGCAGGGAGGCAGGAGGCAGGGAGGCAGGGAGGCAGGGAGGAGGCAGGGAGGCAGGAGGGAGGCAGGGAGGAGGAGGCAGGAGGCAGAGAGGGGCAGGGAGGGAGGCAGGGGAGGCAGGGAGGCAGGGAGGCAGGGAGGCAGGGAGAGGCAGGGAGGGAGGAGGCAGGGAGGCAGGGAGGAGGAGGCAGGGAGGCAGGGAGGCAGGGAGGCAGGGAGGGAGGCAGGGAGGGAGGAGGGAGGGAGGCAGGGAGGCAGGGAGGGAGGCAGGGGAGGCAGGGAGGGAGGCAGGGAAGGGAGGCAGGGAGGGAGGCAGGAGAGGCAGGAGAGGCAGGGAGGGAGGCAGGGAGGCAGGAGAGGGAGAGCAGGGAGGGAGGCAGGGAGGCAGGGAGGCAGGGAGGCAGAGAGGGAGGCAGGGAGGGAGGCAGGGAGGGAGGCAGGGAGGAGGAGGCAGGGAGGGAGGCAGGGAGGCAGGGAGGCAGGGAGGGAGGCAGGGAGGGGAGGCGAGGCAGGGAGGCAGGGAGGCAGGGAGGCAGGGAGGGAGGCAGGGAGGCAGGGGGAGGGAAAGCAGGGAGGCAGGGAGGGAGGCAGGGAGGCAGGGAGTCAGGGAGGCAGGGAGGGGAGGCAGGGAGGGAGGCAGGGAGGCAGGGAGGCAGGGAGGCAGGGAGGGAGGGAGGCAGGGAGGGAGGGAGGCAGGGAGGCAGGGAGGGAGGCAGGGGAGGGGAGGCAGGGAGGGAGGCAGGGAGGGAGGCAGGGAGGGAGGCAGGGAGGGAGGCAGGGAGGGAAGGAAGCAGGGAGGGAGGCAGGGAGAGAAGGAGGGCAGGGGAGGGAGGCAGGGAGGGAGGAGGGAGGCAGGGGGAGGGAGGCTTGGAGGAAGGAGGCAGGGAGGCAGGCAGGAAGGCAGGGAGGCAGGGAGGCAGGGAGGGAGGCAGGGAGGCAGGGAGGGAGGCAGGGAGGCAGGGAGGGAGGGAGGAAGGGAGGGAGGCAGGGAGGAAAGGAGGCAGGGAGGGAGGCAGGGAGGGAAGGAGGCAGGGAGGGAGGCAGGGAGGGAGGCAGGGAGGTAAGGAGGCAGGGAGGCAGGCAGGGAGGCAGGGAGGCAGGGAGGCAGGGAGGGAGGCAGGGAGGCAGGGAGGGAGGGAGGCAGGGAGGGAGGCAGGGAGGGAAGGAGGCAGGGAGGGAGGCAGGGAGGGAAGGAGGCAGGGAGGGAGGCAGGGAGGGAGGCAGGGAGGGAAGGAGGCAGGGAGGGAAGGAGGCAGGGAGGGAGGCAGGGAGGAGAGAGGCAGGGAGGGAGGCAGGGAGGGAGGGAGGCAGGGAGGGAAGGAGGCAGGGAGGCAGGCAGGAGGCAGGCAGGGAGGCAGGCAGGGAGGCAGGGAGGCAGGGAGGGAGGCAGGGAGGCAGGGAGGGAGGGAGGCAGGGAGGCAGGCAGGGAGGCAGGCAGGGAGGCAGGGAGGCAGGGAGGCAGAGAGGGAGGGAGGCAGGGAGGGAGGCAGGGAGGGAAGGAGGCAGGGAGGGAGGCAGGGAGGGAAGGAGGCAGGGAGGGAAGGAGGCAGGGAGGGAAGGAGGCAGGGAGGGAAGGAGGCAGGGAGGGAAGGAGGCAGGGAGGGAGGGAGGCAGGGAGGGAGGCAGGGAGGGAGGGAGGCAGGGAGGCAGGGAGGGAGGCAGGGAGGCAGGGAAGGAGGGAGGGAGGCAGGGAGGGAAGGAGGCAGGGAAGGAGACAAAGAGGGAGGGAAGGAGGCAGGGAGGCAGGGAGGGAGGCAGGGAGGGAGGGAGGGAGGGAGGGAGGCAGAGAGGGAGGCAGGGAGGGAAGCAGAGAGGGAGGGAGGCAGGCAGGGAGGGAAGGAGGCAGGGAGAAGAGGAAGAGGGAGAAAGGGAAAGATAGTAGGAAAGGAAGGAAGGTGAACGATGGGAAATAATACTTTAACCCCCCTCTCTCCCCTCCCTCACTCCCTCCCTCACTCCCTCCCTCAATCCCTCCCTCACTCCCTCCCTCATTTTACTGAAGCTATTCTTCATCCTTCTTCTTGAGTAATACACTTCCTTACTTGTATATCATACACCAGGTGTGTATGAGTCTTCATACACCTGGTGTGTATGAGTCTTCATACACCTGGTGTGTATGAGTCTTCATACACCTGGTGTGTATGAGTCTTCATACACCTGGTGTGTATGAGTCTTCATACACCTGGTGTGTATGAGTCTTCATACACCTGGTGTGTATGAGTCTTCATACACACATACAATCACCCCCGATGTCATTGCTGTGGCCACACCTTGGTTAATCAATTATAGATAGTCTTGAAACCCCTTCCCCTTGTTTGGTTTTATTGTTTGTTTGTTTTTGTTTTTTGTTTTGTTTTTTGAAAGGTAATATTTTTTCCAATATATCTTTTTTCGTCCATGTAGCCAGACTTCCGAGTCCTTAGTAACTAGCAGAGTTACTATCACCATCACCTCTACTACCATCCCTTCTACCACTGCCACAACCATCCCTTCTACTACTGCCACTATCACCACTACCACCATCACCTCTACTACCACCCCTTCTACCACTGCCACAACCATCCCTTCTACTACTACCACTATCACCACTACCACCATCACCTCTACTATCTCTACTACCACCCCTTCTACCACTGCCACAACCATCCCTTCTACTACTGCCACTATCACCACTACCACCATCACCTCTACTATCTCTACTACCACCCCTTCTACCACTGCCACAACCATCTCTACTACTACCACTATCACCACTACCACCATCACCTCTACTATCTCTACTACCACCCCTTCTACCACTGCCACAACCATCCCTTCTACTACTGCCACTATCACCACTACCACCATCACCTCTACTTCCACCACTACCATCCCTTCTACCACCACTACCATCGCTTCTACCACCACTACCATCCCTTCTATCACCACTACCACCCCTTCTACCACCACTATCACCCCTTCTACCACCACTACCATCCCTTCTACCACCACTACCACCCCTTCTACCACCACTACCATCTCTTCTACCACCACTACCACCCCTTCTACCACCACTACCATCCCTTCTACCACCACTACTACCCCTTCTACCACCACTATCACCCCTTCTACCACCACCCCTTCTACCACCACTACCACCCCTTCTACCACCACTACCACCCCTTCTACCACCACTACCATCCCTTCTACCACCACTACCACCCCTTCTACTACCACTACCATTCCTTCTACCACCACTATCACCCCTTCTACCACCACTACCATCCATTCTACCACCACTACCACCCCTTCTACCACCACTACCATCCCTTCTACCACCACTACCACCCCCTCTACCACCACTACTACCCCTTCTACCACCATTAACATCCCTTCTACCACCACTACCACCCTTTCTACCACCACTACCATCCCTTCTACCACCACTACCACCCCTTCTACCACCACTACCACCCCTTCTACCACCATTAACATCCCTTCTACCACCACTACCACCCTTTCTACCACCACTACCACCCCTTCTACCACCACTACTACCCCTTCTACCACCATTAACATCCCTTCTACCACCACTACCACCCTTTCTACCACCACTACCATCCCTTCTACCACCACTACCACCCCTTCTACCACCACTACCACCCCTTCTACCACCACTACCACCCCTTCTACCACCACTACCATCCCTTCTACCACCACTACCACCCCTTCTACCACCACTACCATCCCTTCTACCACCACTACCATCCCTTCTACCACCACTACCACCCCTTCTACCACCACTACCATCCCTTCTACCACCACTACCATCCCTTCTACCACCACTATCACCCTTCTACCACCACTACCATCCCTTTTACCACCACTACCATCCTCTACCACCACTACCACCTTCTACCACCACTACCATCCCTTCTACCACCACTAACTCACCCTACCATCCCTTCTACCACCACTACCATCCCTTCTACCACCACTACCACCCCTTCTACCACCACTACCACCCCTTCTACCACCACTACCACCCCTTCTACCACCACTACCACCCCTTCTACCACCACTACCACCCCTTCTACCACCACTACCACCCCTTCTACCACCACTACCATCCCTTCTACAACCACTACCACCCCTTCTACCACCACTACCACCCCTTCTACCACCACTACCATCCCTTCTACCACCACTACCATCCCTTCTACTACCACTACCATCCCTTCTACCACCACTACCATCCCTTCTACCACCACTACCACCCCTTCTACCACCACTACCATCCCTTCTACCACCACTACCACCCCTTCTACTACCACTACCATCCCTTCTACCACCACTACCATCCCTTCTACCACCACTACCACCCCTTCTACCACCACTACCACCCCTTCTTCCACCATTAACATCCCTTCTACCACCACTACCACCCTTTCTACCACCACTACCATCCCTTCTACCACCACTACCATCCCTTCTACCACCACTACCATCCCTTCTACCACCACTACCATCCCTTCTACCACCACTACAATCCCTTCTACCACCACTACCATCCCTTCTACCACCACTACCATCCCTTCTACCACCACTACCATCCCTTCTACCACCACTATCACCACTGTTGTCGTCCACAATCACAAAAATCTGAGTGTTAGCTTGAGTGAGAGTTTTACCTCCAGCAACACACACTCCAGCACCATGTACACACACACACACACACACACACACACACACAAACACACACACACACACACACAAACACACACACACCTAGAAAGGAATGAGCTTATCAACGACGGCCAACACGGTTTCAGGGACGGGAAATCCTGTGTCACAAACCTACTGGAGTTCTACGACAGGGTGACAGCGATAAGGCAAGAGAGAGAGGGGTGGGTAGATTGCATATTCTTGGATTGTAAGAAGGCGTTTGACACAGTTCCACACAAGAGATTAGTGCAGAAGCTGGAGGACCAGGCAGGGGTAACAGGGAAGGCACTACATTGGATCAGGGAATACCTGTCAGGGAGACAGCAGCGAGTCATGGTACGTGGCGAGGTGTCAGAGTGGGCGCCGGTGACGAGCGGGGTTCCACAGGGGTCAGTCCTGGGACCAGTGCTGTTTCTGGTATTTGTGAACGACATGACGGAAGGAATAGACTCCGAAGTGTCCCTGTTTGCAGATGATGTGAAGTTGATGAGAAGAATTCAATCGGACGAGGACCAGGCAGAACTACAAAGGGATCTGGACAGCCTGCAAGCCTGGTCCAGCAACTGGCTCCTGGAGTTCAACCCCACCAAGTGCAAAGTCATGAAGATTGGGGAAGGGCAAAGAAGACCGCAGACGGAGTACAGCCTAGGGGACCAGAGACTGCAAACCTCAATCAAGGAAAAAGATCTTGGGGTGAGTATAACACCAGACACATCTCCTGAGGCGCACATCAACCAAATAACTGCTGCAGCATATGGGCGCCTAGCAAACCTAAGAACAGCATTCCGACATCTTAATAAAGAATCGTTCAGGACCCTGTACACTGTGTACGTTAGGCCCATATTGGAGTATGCAGCACCAGTTTGGAACCCACACCTAGCCAAGCATGTGAAGAAGCTCGAGAAAGTGCAAAGGTTTGCAACAAGACTAGTCCCGGAGCTAAGGGGTATGTCCTACGAGGGAGGTTAAGGGAAATCGACCTGACGACACTGGAGGACAGGAGAGATAGGGGAGACATGATAACAACATATAAGATACTGAGAGGAATTGACAAAGTGGACAGAGACAGAATGTTCCAGAGATGGGACACAACAACAAGGGGACACAGATGGAAGTTGAAGACTCAGATGAATCACAGAGATGTTAGGAAGTATTTCTTCAGTCACAGAGTTGTCGGGAAGTGGAATAGTTTAGGAAGCGATGTAGTGGAGGCAGGCTCTATACATAGCTTTAAGCAGAGGTATGATAAAGCTCATGGCGCAGGGAGAGTGACCCAGTAGCGGCCAGTGAAGAGGCGGGGCCAGGAGCTTTGACTCGACCCCTGCAACCACAACTAGGTGACAACTAGGTGAGTACACGTTGTGGCAACGATGCTTTAATCAACGTCACTAATTAACATGCAGGTAAAAACTGTGTGTATGTGTGTGTGTGTGTGTGTGTGTGTTAGTTACTATTTTGTCCTAGGCACATGTCGATTAGACACTAGGCCTGTTGTATATATATGTGTGTGTGTGTGTGTGTAACGAAACACTTCGAAATGTTTCGGCCCCGCCGGGAATTGAACCCGGGCCCTCCGTGCGTGAAGCAAGAGCGCTAGCCACCATGCCATCGGTGTGTGTGTGTGTGTGTGTGTGTGTGTGTGTGTGTGTGTGTGTGTGTGTGTGTGTGTGTGTGTGTGTGTGTGTGTGTGTGTGTGTGTGTGTGTGTGTGTGTGTGTGTGTGTGTGAGTGTGTGTGATGTGTGTGTGTGTGTGTGTGTGTGTGTGTGTGTGTGAGTGTGTTTCCTGATGCTTCTGTGCTACAGCTCTACCACCCGCCCGGGTTTACCAGGTTTTAATTAATAGTTTTTATTATTATTATTATTATTATTATTATTATTATTATTATTATTATTATCCCTGAAGGGGAACTTTAAACTGGTTGTCTTACTTTTTCCTTATTTTCGGTTTTATTTTGCTCATAACTCGAGAACGTCTTATCCGATCGTATTCAAACTTGTAAGGTGTGTGCACGGTAACAAGTACCAGATTCTAGGAACAACTGACCAGTTCAGGTGCCTCGTGACCCCAGTTATTGACCCACATTCCTACCATCCTCGACTATCTTAACAAATGCAAAAAATCATTTTTTCTCTGACTATTGTAGAGACTTTTAAAACTATTCATACTGCAAAAAATAATTTGAAAGTCGAATTTTTATAGTATTACAGTGACACCTCTCATATCCGAACTATATGGGCCGAGACCGGTTCGGAAACACGGAGTTTCCGGATACGCGAAGGGAAAAAGGAGGCGCATCTGTACTGTTATATCACCATCGGTGACGGCGTTGTAGGTTTAAAACAACGAGTACAACGTCGTCTGGAGGTGGTGCCAGACACTCGAATAACAGCCTCCCGGATTTCCGCAGCCATTTTAAGTTGGGCGCCACAAACCATCATACCACTACTACGTTGTTGTAGGTACCACTACCACGTTGTTGTAGGTACCACTACCACGTTGTTGTAGGTACCACTACTACGTTGTTGTAGGTACCACTACCACGTTGTTGTAGGTACCACTACCACGTTGTTGTAGGTACCACTACCACGTTGTTGTAGGTACCACTACCACGTTGTTGTAGGTACCACTACTACGTTGTTGTAGGTACCACTACCACGTTGTTGTAGGTACCACTACTACGTTGTTGTAGGTACCACTACCACGTTGTTGTAGGTACCACTACCACGTTGTTGTAGGTACCACTACCACGTTGTTGTAGGTACCACTACCACGTTGTTGTAGGTACCACTACCACGTTGTTGTAGGTACCACTACTACGTTGTTGTAGGTAACACTACCACGTTGGTAGTTCCTACCACGTTGTTTGTCCCTACCGTTTTGTAGGTACCCAGTTTTGAGTCCAGAACATCCGTACGGTCAGTTCGCTTATCATTTTTCGGCACTTTTTTCCAGTTTTGAGCGGCGAACATCCGAACGGCTGTTGGATGTTTTGGTAATATTTTTATTTTGCCCTTCTAGTGCCTGTTCGGATATTGGCGAGGTTCGGATAATGACAGGCCGGATATGCGAGGTATCGCTGTATTAAATTTTCTGAGGTGAGTGAACCCTTAAATACTAAACGGCATAATGCCAGAGCCGGTCACCTGCTAGCTACGGTTTCCTCATGCAGTCTATAGTTTTCGTTTATAACTTTAGAATGCCTCATCGAATCGGCTTGAAATTTCAACCTCAGGTCAAATATTACTGTCGGAAGGTTCATAGAGTAAGTGTACATGAGCATTCCCAAAATTAATTTCCACGAGACTGCTTTTAAGATCCTCCCTTGATCGTCTCCACAACATCAAGTATTGATCCATCATCACTAATATTTGTATCTGTTTACATTTAAGTGATTTAACCAAGCATGTGTTATAACACTTGTAGTGCAGTGTATAGTGTGTTATAACACTTGTAGTGCAGTGTATAGTGTGTTATAACACTTGTAGTGCAGTGTATAGTGTGTTATAACACTTGTAGTGCAGTGTATAGTGTGTTATAACACTTGTAGTGCAGTGTATAGTGTGTTATAACACTCGTAGTGCAGTGTATAGTGTGTTATAACACTTGTAGTGCAGTGTATAGTGTGTTATAACACTTGTAGTGCAGTGTATAGTGTGTTATAACACTTGTAGTGCAGTGTATAGTGTGTTATAACACTTGTAGTGCAGTGTATAGTGTGTTATAACACTTGTAGTGCAGTGTATAGTGTGTTATAACACTTGTAGTGCAGTGTATAGTGTGTTATAACACTTGTAGTGCAGTGTATAGTGTGTTATAACACTTGTAGTGCAGTGTATAGTGTGTTATAACACTGTAGTGCAGTGTATAGTGTGTTATAACACTTGTAGTGCAGTGTATAGTGTGTTATAACACTGTAGTGCAGTGTATAGTGTGTTATAACACTTGTAGTGCAGTGTATAGTGTGTTATAACACTGTAGTGCAGTGTATAGTGTGTTATAACACTTGTAGTGCAGTGTATAGTGTGTTATAACACTGTAGTGCAGTGTATAGTGTGTTATAACACTTGTAGTGCAGTGTATAGTGTGTTATAACACTGTAGTGCAGTGTATAGTGTGTTATAACACTTGTAGTGCAGTGTATAGTGTGTTATAACACTTGTAGTGCAGTGTATAGTGTGTTATAACACTTGTAGTGCAGTGTATAGTGTGTTATAACACTTGTAGTGCAGTGTATAGTGTGTTATAACACTGGTACTGGAGTGTATATTGTGTGAACCAAAATTCTGACGGGGAAATGTATTTTGTATTTAATAAAAAAAAAAGTTTTACAGTATACTCATCAATCTGGAAATATAATAAAAACGTGTGTTATTTAATTATTCCAATTTTAAACATAAATGAAAACAATACGAAGCAATTTGAAAAAAAAATGTATGAAGCAACTACAAGAGTGTTTCGTCTAGGCTTTATTGTAGTGTTGTATTTTACTTTATTGTAGTAGTTATATATTACTTTATTGTAGTGTTATATATTGCTTTATTGTAGTAGTTATATATTACTTTATTGTAGTGTTATATATTACTTTATTGTAGTAGTTATATATTACTTTATTGTAGTGTTATATATTAATTTATTGTAGTAGTTATATATTAATTTATTGTAGTGTTATATATTAATTTATTGTAGTGTTATATATTACTTTATTGTAGTGTTATATCTTTATTACAGTCCAGTTCAGTAGTTAACTCTCAGTGGAGAACAAGGTTAACCCAGACAACGTCCTCGACCACTGTAGAACCAAGGTAACACTGGATGTGCAGAACCAAGGTAACACTGGATGTGCAGAACCAAGGTAACACTGGATGTGTCTCACCTGACGAAAAGATTGTTCCACAGCTACGCTAGTTAATGGTGAGGTCAGAAAAATGTGGTACAATGTAGACAAGTTAGGATAAATGGAACACATATCATTGGCACAAGTGAACTAAAGAGTTAAAAAAAATGGTTCAAAAGGCCCCACTTTTGAAAAATGTTCTCATGGGGGCGGTGTCCCCCCCTGCGCTCCCTCCAGCCACTGAGTATTTTCTATTTCACATTGTAGTTGAGTTTGTTGGAAAGTTAAACATTATTTTGCCGAGAAAGTTCTCAAAATGTTATCATTCTGGACAAACGGAAAAGTAATCCTCTGCGCATCTCAAAAAATAATTGACCAGGAAGTAAAGTCTGTTTTAATCATTTAGTCTCAGTGTAATCCATGAAGAAAATGTCCAGGATTGAGCCAGCGGATTTACCACTGCGCTAACATGGGTCTCTAGAAAGAAAAAGGGATCGTTAATAGAAGACATTAGACTTACGACGTTAGATTTACAACGTTGGACTTGCGACGATAGTCTTGAGAAGTTAGACTTGCGACGATAGTCTTGCGGCGATGTACTTGCGACGATGGTCTTGCGACGTTAGACTTGCAACATTATACTTCGGACGTCAGACTTGCGACGTTAGACTTGCAACATTATACTTCGGACGTTACTCTTGCGACGTTAGACTTGCGACGTTAGACTTGCGACGTTAGACTTGCAGGGTGTGAAAGGTGTTAAGGAGGACGTGTCAAAGAAAGTCTTAATGAACATTGAACATGATCAAGACGATGAGAGGAAGACGATGTTTATAACGAGAAAGACTGAACTTTAGAGTAGAATAAAGTAAGGAGGACCAGGGACGTGTCTATTATCAAACTAATGAAGCTTAACCTTCAGGGCCCCTAATCCCTGAGGGGCCCTGAAGCCACTTTAGTCCACATTCCTTAAAATTTTTGGGTCTACTGTATAAGGGAGTTTTAAACAAATAATAATATTAATAACATAATGTAATTCACTACAAAAGAATTAAAATCAAAATCAAAATGGTATTAAAGTATAAGGTATGGCAGCCGTTGGTGGTTATGAAGGTGACCCATGACAGGTCAAGCTTCAGGGACCCAAAAAATGTGGGTCCGCCTTTGTGGCGAGGATGTGTGGACAGATGGATGTGTAAATGATCAGGAGAATCAGCGAATAGATGAGGAGTTGAAAGTAGATCAAAGCCTGATTAACCAGGCTGTTACTACTGATTGAACGCAATCCAGCGTACGAAAAACAGTTCGGCTGTTCAGGAACTGACTTTAAGAACCTATCCAGTTCACACTTGGTAATCCCCTTTACGTATAATGGGAGGCTGTTGAATAGTCTTGGGCCCCTTGCACTTATTGTGTTGTCTCTCAGTATACTCATGTCGCTCCTGCTTTTCATTGTAGTTATATAGCAACATCCGCTGAGCCTTTTGCTTTCACAGGGAGTAATTTATATGTACAGATTTGGGATTAGTCCCTCTAGGATTTTCCAGGTGTAAATGAAGATGTATCTTTCTCGCCAGCGTTCCAGAGAGCACAAGTCAAGGGATTTCAAACATTCCCGGTAAGTACTGCGCTTAACTGGACCTCAGAAGGTGGTGTTAGTGTATAGTAATACACCAGCCTAGTGAGACCAAGTGAGACCAAGTGACTGCGTTAATGTTGGTAAGTGCAATTAATGTGACATTTTACTGTGACAACGTTTCGCTCTCCAGGAGCTTTATCAAGCCTTTACAAACACTATAGTTATTATATTATGCTTTACATATTATAAGACGTGTATATACTCTGCGTCTATGTATTGTTTGTAACAGCTTGACAAAGCTCCTGGAGGGCGAAACGTTCCACAATAAAATGTCACAATAGTTACACTTGTGTCGTTTTACCAGACAGGATCAACATTGTCTTGGTTCTGGTAATTCAGTCTGTCGTTTTCCTGGTGAGAGAGAGAGAGAGAGAGAGAGAGAGAGAGAGAGAGAGAGAGAGAGAGAGAGAGAAGAGAGAGAGAGAGAGAGAGAGAGAGAGACGATGAAGACAGAGACACTGACCTTCCTCCTTCCTATTTCCCTTTCACCTCTGTCTCTCCCCTCTCTCCCCCAGGGGAGAGAGGGGAGGGGGTTACCATAGCAACCAGACAATGTCTTCAACTTAAAAAAAATAATATTCAGAAAATTCCTATAAGCTAATTTTGCTTGATGCCGTAATTAAAATAATTAGTTTTTATTACTTTAGGTAATAAGGTATTTACTAAGAGAGTGTAATAATGTTAAGACAAGATCCATGGAGATAATGCAGCATGGTATGGCAGTATATCATGGTACAATGCTACCATTATCCACTTACTCCATACCATGTTTACTTCCCTCAACACCTGCTACCTTATTATCGCATTTCTTCACTCTTATTATCTTGACTCTTAAGAGTTTAACACAAATACCTGAGTTTGTGCTACTGTGTGTTACTGTGTTACTGTGTTACTGTGTGTTACTGTGTTACTGTGTTAATGTGTGTTACTGTGTGTTACTGTGTGTTACTGTGTTAATGTGTGTTACTGTGTGTTACTGTGTGTTACTGTGTTAATGTGTGTTACTGTATGTTACTGTGTATTACTGTGTGTTACTGTGTTACTGTGTATTACTGTGTGTTACTGTGTGTTACTGTGTGTTACTGTGTTACTGTGTGTTACTGTGTTAATGTGTGTTACTGTATGTTACTGTGTATTACTGTGTGTTACTGTGTGTTACTGTGTACTCACCTACTTAATTAATGCCGAGTCATAGCTCCTGGCCCCGTCTCTTCACTGGTCGCTACTAGGTCCACTCTTCCTGTTTCATGAGCTTTATCATACCTCTTCTTAAAGCTATGTATGGATCCTGCCTCCACTACATCACTCTCCAGATTGTTCCACTTCCTGACAACTCTATTAATGAAGAAGTACTTCCTAACATCCCTGTGACTCATCTGAGTTTTGGTGCCACATACTCCAGTATGTGCCTGACGTACACGGTGTACGTTATAAGTATTCTCTGAGACGCTGGTTCATATTACTGAATATTGTATTCTCAGGTTATGTTCCATAACAGACTATTGTTTATTTTGCTGTGTTGGCTCCATTTTTACATGACGAGTGTACATCAGGCAAGAAAATATTTTAAGACGGGTTTGTGTGGTGTTTGGAGGTGATAGGAGAGTGTGTCAGTCCTTCCTTCCTACCTAACACAAATGTCCTCTCTACTGTGACCTCCCCCTGTCATTCCAAACATCCCTTGCCTCTCTCCCTCCCTCCCATCCTAAACACACCTCCCCTTCCCGACCTCACCCCCGCCAACTCGTCAATTTTCCACCACCGCTCCCCGCTACCCCGCCCGTCAACCGCCCCCACACCACCGCCCACCGCCAGGGCGGGCCAGGGCGGGCCTGCCCACCGCCAGGGCGGACCTGCCCACCCGTAAAACAGGCTGGCGGATCATACTTATAATTGAACCTGGCCTAATGCCCCGGCTCTTTTGCCCTGCTAATTAAAGTACCCAGCGGGCAGAGAGGCCGCCCTGCTGCCTGGATTTATATAAATGAGGAAGTAGATAAGATCTGGATGTTTGTGAGGAGGAAGTGGCAGCTGGGGAAGAGACAAGAGGAGACAATATGAGGAGAGGATACGAACAAGGACGAGAAGAGGGACGAGAAGGAGAGTTAAGATGACGAGCAGATTTATGAGGTAAATAATAATAATAATAATAATAATAATATAATAAATATAATTAATAATAATAATAATGTAGATAAGAATAAGAATAAAGATAATAAGAAGAATTAGGATAATAATAATAATAATAATAATAATAATAATAATAATAATAATAATAATGTAGTTTACATGTAATATAACATTATTAGGTACAAAAGAAAGCCAACTAATCCTAATGCGACTACCTTAGAATTAGACATAGACTATTAAACAGGTTTCCTTGTACAGTTAACCACAATTATATGAACAATTAGAAATGCAGATAACAAACAATTGGTACAGTTTTAAAAGTATGACTTAAAATTTTAAACTGATTCAATGATATTCAGTTTTGTGGAGTGACTGATAAGAGATGATCAACTTACAAGAATTATAACAATTGTTGTATAAGATGGTGTGTATGTCTTCTGTGTATATATATGTAATATATATAATATATATATATATATATATATATATATATATATATATATATATATATATATATATATACATGAAGAAGGAGGAATCTTGGTACAGAGAACATTATACCTACTTAATACTCTTGTTCCAAGTCTTGGTCATGACTTACTACCACTGGTGTGTCCCACCTACCAGTGGTGATGCCTCCACCTGCTGCTCCTCGCCTCACTCCAGTATATAAGTTCACTTCCTCCTCCTGTGCTTCATACAATATATAAATGGATATAATTATAACCATAATTTTTTTAAGGGGTGGAGGGGTAAGCCAGTGGAAGGCCTCGGTCAGATGACCAAAAGCTCCAGCTGCGGGTCATCATATGACTAACACCCGCGTCAGGAAACACGTGTGTCCTGGTTCCTGACGAACCTTAGCTAACCTAACACGTGTTTCAGATTAATCAGGACTATGGTACTGAACACCTGCTGCTAGGCTGGGGACTGAACACCTGCTGCTAGGCTGGGGACTGAACACCTGCTGCTAGGCTGGGGACTGAACACCTGCTGCTAGGCTGGGGACTGAACACCTGCTGCTAGGCTGGGGACTGAACACCTGCTGCTAGGCTGGGGACTGAACACCTGCTTCTAGGCTGGGGACTGAACACCTGCTGCTAGGCTGGGGACTGAACACCTGCTGCTAGGCTGGGGACTGAACACCTGCTGCTAGGCTGGGGACTGAACACCTGCTGCTAGGCTGGAGACTAAACACCTGCTGCTAGGCTGGGGACTGAACACCTGCTGCTAGGCTGGGGACTGAACACCTGCTGCTAGGCTGGGGACTGAACACCTGCTGCTAGGCTGGGGACTGAACACCTGCTGCTAGGCTGGGGACTGAACACCTGCTGCTAGGCTGGAGACTAAACACCTGCTGCTAGGCTGGGGACTGAACACCTGCTGCTAGGCTGGGGACTGATTACCTCATATTCAACCTTTATGTCTCTGTATTGTACTGATAAAACCACTAGTGGGCGAAACATCAACGTAATAATGATACCCAGTTGTTGCACATGTGTCTAATACTTCAACTTGTCGGTACTTTATATCATTAATGTTACGATGGAATCATTATGCAACGCTACAGAAAATGGAATCACGAAGTAATGCTGTGGAAAAGCCACATTTATCACATTTTTTGTGTGTTTGTTTAAGTGTTGACACGGTGAGAGGGGCAGAGCATCCCAGGACGCTGATTGGCGGATACCCACGCCCAAAGAGCCAATAGATAGCGGGTACAAGGCGTGAATTACGCGTGTCGAATTGTTAAAACGCCGCCATCCTGGTCTCTGAGACCCCATGGTCACCATCCTTCCTGTCTCCTGTCCCTGCCTGCTGTCCTGCCCCTGCCTGCTCTCCTGCCCCTGCTTGCTCTCCTGCCCCTGCCTGCTCTCCTGCCCCTGCCTGCTCTCATGCCCCTGCTTGCTCTCCTGCCCCTGCCTGCTCTCCTTCCCATTGGGTTACTGAACAACTCAGAGAAGGTGAGAGGACAGTGGAGTGATGCTCTGCGCATTGATCCAACCCAGACGGAGGATCGTGCGAGGAATCAACCCAGACGGAGGATCGTGCGAGGAATCAACCCAGACGGAGGATCGTGCGAGGAATCATCCCAGACGGAGGATCGTGCGAGGAATCATCCCAGACGGAGGATCGTGCGAGGAATCAACCCAGACGGAGGATCGTGCGAGGAATCAACCCAGACGGAGGATCGTGCGAGGAATCATCCCAGACGGAGGATCGTGCGAGGAATCATCCCAGACGGAGGATCGTGCGAGGAATCATCCCAGACGGAGGATCGTGCGAGGAATCATCCCAGACGGAGGATCGTGCGAGGAATCATCCCAGACGGAGGATCGTGCGAGGAATCAACCCAGACGGAGGATCGTGCGAGGAATCAACCCAGACGGAGGATCGTGCGAGGAATCACCCAGACGGAGGATCGTGCGAGGAATCATGACACCGAGGAACGGAGGATCGTGCGAGGAATCATCCCAGACGGAGGATCGTGCGAGGAATCATCCCAGACGGAGGATCGTGCGAGGAATCATCCCAGACAGAGGCTAATGGTCACAGGGAACCATCCCAAACTTGACAGGTTTCCTGAAGCCTCGAGACAGATTTAACGAAGCCTAGGGACAGGTCTTATGAAACCTACCTACCTACCTCCCTACCTACCTACTTATTTCCTGCCTACATACCTACTTATTTCCTACCTACCTACTTACCTAAAGAGTGTTCTGAGGATCAACGGCCCTACGGCCTGGTCCCAGACCAAGATTACCAGTGGCTGACCTGATCAACCAGGTTGTTGATGCTAACCGAACATAACGCAACGTATGAACCACAGCCCGGCTGGTCAAGCACTGTCTCCAGGAACTTATGAAGATTTCTCTTGAAGACAACCAGGGGTCGGTTGGTACTCCCCGTTATGTCTGAAGTGAGTACGTATGTTCAACAGTCTTGGTCCCTTCATACTTACTGAGTTTTCCCTTAGTATGCTCATGACACCTTGCTTTCCACTGGGTGTTTTGCACCTCTGCCAAGCCTCTAACTATATGGTGAATTATTTATGTGTGCAAATTTGGGACCATTTCTCTAGACTTTTCCAAGTGTAGATTATATTATATCTTTCTCGCCTACGTTCCAAAGAGTCCAGGTGGTCGATGGACTTCAAACGATCATATTAATTGAGGTGCTTGATTGAAATAATGCGGGCGATAGAAGTTCTCTGCACTTCTTAAGGTCTACAGTTTCTCCTGCCTTGAAGTTCTCTTCACAGCAGTACTTCATCCTCTAGAGAACAAGTGACTTTAAGAGTGTCATCACTGGTTTGTCATCGTGTGTTTTGAAGATTCTAGTTATCCAGCCTATAATTTTCCTTAAAGGTGAGATCTTCCGACATAATCACTCCCAGGTCTCTCACATTACATTAGTCTATTGAGCGATTCGAGTTTTTTTTATATCACGTTTCGTCAATCTTTTCATAACGGAGTCTACCTGGAGTCTACCTGGAGAGAATTCCAGGGGTCAACGCCCCCGCGGCCCGGTCCGTGACCAGGCCTCTTGTTGGACCAGAGCCTGATCAACCAGGCTGTTACTGCTGGCCGCACGCAGTCCAACGTACGAACCACAGCCCGGCTGATCAGGTACCGACTTGAGGTGCCTGTCCAGTGCCTGCTTGAAGACAGCCAGGGGCTTGTTGGTAATCCCCCTGATGTATGCTGGGAGGCAGTTGAACAATCTTGGGCCCCTCACACTTATTGTGTTGTCCCTCAACGTGCTAGTGGCACCCCTGCTCTTCATTGGGGGAATGTTACATCGCCTGCCGAGTCTTTTGCTTTCGTAGGGAGTGATTTTTGTGTGCAAGTTTGGTACTAAGCCCTCGAGAATTTTCCATGTGTATATAATAATGTATCTCTCCCGCCTGCGTTCTAGAGAGTACAGGTTTAGGAACTTCAAGCGTTCCCAGTAGTTGAGGTGGTTTATCGCACTTATGCGTGCCGTGAAGGTTCTCTGCACATTTTCAAGGTCAGCAATTTCACCCGCCTTGAAAGGTGCAGTTAGTGTGCAGCAATATTCCAGCCTAGATAGAACAAGCGATCTGTAAAGTGTCAACATGGGCTTGGCATCCCTGGTTTTGAAGGTTCTCATTATCCATCCTGTCATTTTTCGAGCAGATGCAATTGCTACATTGTTATGGTCCTTGAAGGTGAGATCCTCTGACATGAACACTCCCAGGTCTTTGACATTAGTTTTTGCTCTATTGTGTGGTTGGAATTAGTTTTGTACTCCGATGAGATTTTAATTTCTTCACGTTTTCCGTATCTGAGTAATTGAAATTTCTCATCATTGAACTTCATATTGTTTTCTGCAGCCCATTTAAAGATTTGGTTTATGTCTGCTTGGAGTCTTGCAGTGTCTTCAACGGTGGACACTGTCATACAGATTCGGGTGTCATCTGCAAAGGAAGACACAGCACTGTGGCTTATATCCCTGTCAATGTCTGATATGAGGATGAGGAATAGGATGGGAGCAAGTACTGTGCCTTGTGGAACAGAGCTTTTCACAGTAGCTGCCTCAGACTTTACTCTGTTGACTACTACTCTTTGTGTTCTATGTGTTAGGAAATTATAAATCCATCTACCAACTTTTCCTGTTATTCCTTTATCACGCATTTTGTGTGCTATTACACCATGGTCACACTTGTCAAAGGCTTTTGCAAAATCTGTGTATATAACATCTGCATTCTGTTTATCTTCTAGAGCATCCAGGACCTTGTCGTAGTGGTCCAGTAGTTGGGACAGACAGGAGCGGCCTGCTCTAAACCCATGCTGTCCTGGGTTGTGCAATTGATGGGTATCAAGATGGGTGGCGATCTTGCTTCTTAGAACCCTTTCAAAGATTTTTATATGGGACGTTAGCGCAATTGGTCTGTAGTTCTTTGCTATTGCTTTACTGCCCCCTTTGTGGAGCGGGGCTATGTCTGTTGTTTTTAGTAGCTGCGGGACGATCCCAGTGTCCATGCTCCCTCTCCATAGGATGTTAAAAGCATGTGATAGGGGCTTCTTGCAGTTCTTGATGAACACGGAGTTCCATGAGTCTGGGCCTGGAGCGGAGTGCATGGGCATGTCATTTATTGCCTTTTCAGTCATTTGGCGTAGTGATGATGTCAGAAAGGCATGCGTCTGTCAAGTTCTGTGGCACTCTCATGAAAAAATCATTTAGGTTTTCGATTTTCAGTCTGGTTATTGGCTCGCTAAAGACTGAGTCATACTGGGATTTAAGTAACTCACTCATTTCCTTGCTGTCATCTGTGTAGGACCCATCCGGTTTAAGTAGGGGCCCAATACTGGTTGTTGTTCTCGACTTTGATTTTGCATAGGAAAAGAAATACTTAGGGTTTCTTTCAATTTCATTTATGGCTCTTAGTTCTTCCCGTGTCTCTTGATTCCTATAAGATTCCTTTAGTTTTAATTCGATGTTTGCTATTTCTCTGACTAGTGTCTCCCTACGTATTTCAGAGATATTGGCCTCCTGTAGCCGCTCCGTTATTCTGTGCCTTCGCCTGTATAGGGAGTAACTGAAATTTGTCCACAATGAGCATTATACTGTTGTCAGTGGCCTGCTAGAAGACTATGTTCATGTTATCTTTGAGGTTTGTTGTGTCCTCACTGGCTGACACTCATGCAGAGTCTAGTATCATCTGCAAAGGATGACAACGTCCTGTGATTTATGTCTCTATGTCGGATGTGAGGATGAGAAAAAGAACAGGGGACAAGTACCGTTCCTTGGGGAACACGGCTTTCCACTATGGCAGCCTCTGATTTCACTCTGTTCACTATTACACTCTGGGTTCTATTCGTTAGAAAATGAAATATACATCTGCCCACTTTTCTAGTTAGTCCTTTTACACGCAGTGTGTGTGTGCTGTTACACCATGAACGTTCTTGGTAAAGGTATTTGCAAAGTCTACATCTACATTCTTGTTTGTCTTTCAGTGCACCCAAGACTATGTCGTAGGGATCAAGCATTTGCGAGAGGAAGGAGTGACCTGCTCTAAACCCATGCTGCCCTGGGTTGTGCAGATGTTGAGATTCCAGGTGATTAGCAGTCTTGCTTCTTAACACATTCCGAAAGAGACTGATAATGTGAAACGTCAACGACTGATTTACTGTGGAGTGGGACTATGTCTTTGGTTTTGTAAAACTGTGGGATGATTCTTGTGTTCAGGTTCTTCTTCCATTGAATAGTCAGGGCACAAGACAGTGGTTTCTTGCAGCTCTTAATGAATATGGGGTTCCATGAGTCAGGGTCCGGGGCAGAGTGCAGAGGCATGCAATCGATGGCTTTTTCGAAGTCAAGAGGGGTAGAGTTATGCCGGAAATTATGGAGAAGTCGGCGGGGTTGCAGGTCTTACCTGTGGACATAAACACAGCGTAAAGAGCTACTGTGTGTGTCGATCTCTTTCTGAGATCTTCTTCCGCAGGAGGCCGGGTCAGGAGCTGAGATTCAAGTCAGGTAATCTCTCACACACACACACCTGGGTGGTCGTAAGCTACACACTAACACAACAGATTGGGGTCCTAATGAACGTCTTACCCCACCAGGAGGTCAGGGGTCACATGATGCAGCTGGGGTATTAGGTTTCACCCCCCGCTGTTTCTCCTGACTGTCGCAGCCCTGCATCACGGTGACCCCGGCACTCACAGGCACCACCAAACCAGTAAGCTACCTGGCCAAGCACAGGCTTTTTTTTAAAACACCATTTTTATTAAGCTCTGAATTAATACGGCTGATTGTGCTCGCCTATTTAAAGCTGCAGAGGGGTCGATTCACAGCTCCTGGCTGTGTGTGTGTGTGTGTGGAAACTTTCTCCCTGTACACCTACCTGGACTCTACTTGGAGAGTGTTCCGGGGGTCAACATCCCCGAGGGTCAGTCCTTGACCAGGCCTCACGGTGGATCAGGGCCTGATCAACGAGGCTGTTACTGCTGGCCGCACGTAGTCCAATGTACGAAACAACCCGGCTGATCCGGCACTGACTTTAAGTATCTGTCCAGCTCCCTCTTGAAGACAACCAGGGGTCTATTGGTAATTCCCCTTATGGCTGGTGGGAGGCTGTTGAACAGTCTTGGGCCCCGGACACTTGTTGTGTTTTCTCTTAGTGTACCAATGGCGCCCCTACTTTTAATGGGGGATATGTTGCACCGCCTGCCAAGTCTTTTGCTTTTGTAGGGAGTGATTTCTGTGTGCAGATTTGGGACCAGTACCTCAAGGATTTTCCAGGTGTAAGTATGATGTACTCTCAAACTGGTTCCAGAACACAGGTCAGAGACAAACTGTCAACCAGCGCAGGGAAAGACGAAGCGAGTGGACAAAGACGAAGCAGACAGCAAGTGCTGATAGCTTATCTGGAGAATGCTGTGTCCAAGCTTTTGTTCTCTCGACATAGCTGTAGATACCCTTCGCGCCTCCAGCACTCCTGAAGGTGAGGAGGAGGAAGAAGTTTCGGGAGTCTTTTTCTTCCTGCTCCAGCAGGTGTTGGAGGGTGTCTCCACTCTCCAGCAAGTGTTGGAGGGTGTCTCCCACTGCTCCAGCAAGTGTTGGAGGGTGTCTCCCACTCCTCCAGCAAGTGTTGGAGGGTGTCTCCCACTGCTCCAGCAAGTGTTGAAGGGTGTCTCCCACTGCTAAAGCAGATGTTGGAGGGTGTCTGCCACTCTTAATGTGACCTAATGTAATTCAATATAACCTAGCATAACCCAGCATATCCCAGCATAACCCAGCATAACCTAGCATATCACTACGATATTATGCAGTATTGACAAGACGAGGAACTGGACGCACGAGTCATAAAAATTAAGGTTGTGAACACCATCTGCCGGGCCGAGGGATTGTTTACCTCGTCTGCTAATGTCTTCGCATGTCATCTCTGCATCGAACCAATAAAGCCTCTGGTTGGCGAAACGTCTTTAAATAATGATACCCAGGAGTCTCACATGTCTGACTGCTAAACAGCGTAGGTGAAAACAGTGTCTTAGAGAACAAAACAGAAGATAGGGCTGGTGCTAGGAGATAAAACAGAAGACAGTACTGGTGCTAGGAGATAAAACAGAAGACAGTGTTGGTGCTAGGACATAAAACAGAAGACAGTGTTGGTGCTAGGACATAAAACAGAAGACAGTGCTGGTGCTAGGACATAAAACAGAAGACAGTGTTGGTTCTAGGACATAAAACAGAAGACAGTGTTGGTGCTAGGACATAAAACAGAAGACAGTGTTGGTGCTAGGACATAAAACAGAAGACAGTGTTGGTGCTAGGACATAAAACAAAAGACAGGGCTGGTGCTAGGACATAAAACAGAAGACAGTGCTGGTGCTAGGACATAAAACAGAAGACAGTGCTGGTGCTAGGACATAAAACAGAAGACAGTGCTGGTGCTAGGACATAAAACAGAAGACAGTGCTGGTGCTAGGACATAAAACAGAAGACAGTGTTGGTGCTAGGACATAAAACAGAAGACAGTGTGTGTGGACATAGGACATAAAACAGAAGACAGTGTTGGTGCTAGGACATAAAACAGAAGACAGTGCTGGTGCTAGGACATAAAACAGAAGACAGTGTTGGTGCTAGGACATAAAACAGAAGACAGTGTTGGTGCTAGGAGATAAAACAAAAGACAGTGCTGGTGCTAGGAGATAAAACAAAAGACAGTGCTGGTGCTAGGAGACAAAACAGAAGACAGTACTGGTGCTAGGAGATAAAACAGAAGAGAGTGCTGGTGCTAGGAGACAAAACAGAAGACAGTACTGGTGCTAGGAGATAAAACAGAAGAGAGTTCTGGTGCTAGGAGAGAGAGAGACACTGCCTCTACAGAAACCCCAGCTAGGGTCGCACTCTTCAGTGACCAGTTCAATTTATATTGGTAAACGTCCACATGACCACCGGTGTAGTGGCCGGAGGTCAATAACACTGTATTACCCACATTCCACTCGTGGTAATTTGAAAACAATGTTCACTTGCCTCTTAATCATCCACTTACGACCGTGGAAGGTTAATGACGTGATGCCTGGGTTAAGTGGAGTACCCGCGTGTGTAGTCTGAAGCCAGTCTGAATGTGGGTAATACCTGAAGCCTCACATACCTGAAGCCTCACATACCTGAAGGCTCACATACCTGAAGCCTCACATACCTGAAGCCTCACATACCTGAAGCCTCACATACCTGAAGCCTCACATACTTGAAGCCTCACATACCTGAAGCCTCGCAAAGTACTGGAAGTTTGTTGTGAGTTCGTTTGTTCCGCCACCCATCCAGGTTTAGGGCTTGTTTTTAATAATAATAATGACAAAATGACAATAATAATAACGCTAATGATGATAACGATAAAAAATGATAATGACGATAATAATAATGATTGTAATAATAAAACACACACACATACATAACAGTCTCTAAGAAAGCTAGCTTTAATTTTGGCCTCTAATTGATAAACAATAAAGAGAGTCTAATACCCTGGATGCACTTAGAGAATCGTCAGTAAAGGGACAGCTACATTAATAATAAGCAAGCAATAAACATCCATTGATTTCAGTCAGGTCAACAGGAGGACGACGAGGAGGACGACGAGGACGAGGAGGAGGACGACGAGGAGCAGGAGGGGAAAGGGGGACGAGGAGGTTTCCATTTTTAGTTCAATTATTTTCTCCACTGACACGACACCTCACTTTATATGTTGTGAAGAATAAGTCTGAACCTTGAGATGACACTGCTAGTGGGTCTCCAGTGGTGATGTGGGTAGTGGAACACTGCTAGTGGGTCTCCAGTGGTGATGCGGGTAGTGGAACACTGCTAGTGGGTCTCCGGCTGTGATGCGGGTAGTGGAACACTGCTAGTGGGTCTCACTGTTCCAGTGGTGATGTGGGTAGTGGAACACTGCTAGTGGGTCTACTGTTCCAGTGGTGATGCGGGTAGTGGAACACTGCTAGTGGGTCTACTGTTCCAGTGGTGATGCGGGTAGTGGAACACCGCTAGTGGGTCTACTGTTCCAGTGGTGATGCGGGTAGTGGAACACTGCTAGTGGGTCTACTGTTCCAGTGGTGATGCGGGTAGTGGAACACTGCTAGTAGGTCTACTGCTAATCAACCTGTATTAATAACTTGGACTTTCTCACATAAAGTTATTTGTTCGGAGATCACTGCTGGGCTGAGGTCACTCTGGTTTTGTTCTATAGTGTCTGTTGTGCCCACGATGGCTGATTCCAGGCACCGTCAGCGAGATGTGACCTTTATTAATAAGTCTGGCGTCTCTCCACACCATGAAGTTTGCATGTTTGTCCCAAACAATGGCGCATGAATTGTGTTATGCGTCACATAAGTAAATTTATTGTTTAAATTGCTAGACGTCTGTCCTGTGTATTGTTTATCACATACTGCGCATGGAATGGTTGATTGGGTCCTGATAGACTGCGAGACCTGATCATGGACCGGGCCGCGGGGGGGTTGCCCCCCGGAACACCTTCCATAAGACCATAAGAAAGGTGGAACACTGCAGCAGGCCTACTGGCCTGTACTTGGCTAGGCAAGTCCCACTTAAATACAACCCCCTCTCACCCATGTATTATCCAGGTAGACTCCAAGCAGTGGATACAACATTGTTGTTTTAGGTAGTGGGAGGTACAGGTGTCCCGTAGCGCACTCAGCTCACACACTGAGGTCCGTGGTTCGATCACCGGTATGTGTGGAAACATTAGTACGTGTTTCCTTAAGACACCTGCTGTCCATGTTCACTTAACAGTAAAACAGGTACCTGGGTGTTAGTCGACTGGTATGGGTCGCATCCTGGGGACAACATTGCCCTAATTTGCCCGAAATGCTCTGCATAACAAGCGGCTTTCTATATAGTAGTATGTCACTGTTATCAGCTAGGTCTGTATACCTGGTATAATTATTATTAATGTAATGAATAGCCTTGACTCTTACGTTAGTGCCATTTTTCTCTACTGTCTTGATAGGCAGATCCGTGATGCTGGTCTCTGGAAGACTGAGACGCATCTCTGAGTCGTCTTGGGTTGGGAAGTGAACTTCAGTTTCCGGAATCTGTCTCAGGTGACTTGTGATGTTGACTGTGTTGTGGTAAGTGTTGTTGAAGGTGTAACACTTGTTTTCTGGAGGCCGGAGACTCTAGTGTTGTTGTTGCTTGTGTTGTTATTATTGTTGTTTGTATTGTTGTTAAGGTCATTTCTGTCATTAATGTTATCATCATCGTCATTGTTCGTTATCATCGTTTTTTATCAGTTATCATCAATCATTATAATCGTTCATCATTATCGTCAGTTATCATCATTTATCATCATCTTCATTATCATCATGAACATGATCATTCATCATCACCTATGTTCACTATCATCACCATCATCATTTTTTATCATCACCAGTTATCACGATCATCAATCACCGTCATAATGAAACAGTGAAGGATGCTACCAGCGTGAGGGGCCCTGCGGAACACCCACACTGTGTCAGGCCGCCTCCCACACTAACACCCTGGGCGTCTCTCCACCAATCAGAGAGCGAGAAGGTGGTCTCTTTCACACCTTTGAACCATCATTCGCTGGCTGGGCAAGCCACAGATTACACACCATTGGGCACTGTGTCCTCCTCCTCCTGCCCTCCTACCAGGGCCATACTTCATATCTCCCGAAAATGGAATCTCTCGCTGCCTCTCGTTACTTTGCTAACTTTGAGCCTTATTCTTCAAAGTTAACTAACTACGGAAAGTCAAATAGAAAGTGAAGAGTTAGATATAGATGATAAAACACTCATACAGGGAAATAAAGGTTAATATGGCGTTACTAGAACAATTACCGAGTAACTAACAATGCCATACTACCATGACTCGAACACTCTGAAGTGGCCCAGGAGCTGTAGATCACACAGAAGTAAGACTACATAATCTACATAATCAACTAAATGGTTATAACTGACTATAATTTTTAAAGGGATGGACCGGTAAGCCAGCGGAAGGCCTCGGTCAGATGACCAAAAGCTCCAGCTGTGGGTCATCATCTGACTAAGACCCGCGTCAGGAAACAATTGTCCTGTTTCCTGACAAACCTTACCTAACCTAATCTAATAGGTAAAATTGGTCAATCAGCAAGAACTCATTTAAAATTAAGTCCTTTCTAAAATTTTCTCTTATACGTTTAAAGATATATTTTTTTCATTTATGTTAATGTAAAAATTAATAATTTTGTACCAAAAGAACCTTAGAAAACTTACCTAACCTTATTATAACAAGCGCAATTTAATTTAGACTAATCCAACTAAATATATTTTAGATAAGTTTACAATATTTTAATAATAAACAAACACAATGAAATATATTTTTTTCGTTATGTTTAGAATGATTTTTGCGAAACTATTGCATACACAAATTTTCGCTTGTCTTATTCGGCAAGAAGAACGTTGATATTTAAGCCAAAATAGCAAGTTTTACACACACACACACACACACACACACACACACACACACACACACACACACACACACACACACACACACACATATATATATATATATATATATAAACTGAGAACAACACACTCCAAAAACATTCTCTCTCCTTTCTCTGATTTTGAAGTTTGAAGTCTACCAGGAGAAGCATTCTCGAGTTATCCCTCGGAAACCTTAGTGGAAGACACACGGTTTCAACAACAATAACAACTGTTGGGCACTCCTTTTTTGAGGGATACCCCATAATTTATTTTAATTGAATTATTTGCATTGTATACAATGTATAGAGGTCACATTGGGACTTTTGCATTGTATGTGTATGTATCTGTCTTAGTATCGACCATTATAGTGATAATTTTGTCAAGTACAGGCCGGGGTACAGGATGAGGTACAGGCCGGGGTACAGGCTGGGATATAGGCCTAAGTACAGGCTGGGGTATAGGCCAGGGTACAGGCTGGGGTACAGGCCAGGGTACAGGCTGGGGTACAGACCGGGGTACAAACTGGGGTACAGACCGGGGTACAGACTGGGGTACAGGCTGGGGTACAGACCGGGGTACAGACTGGGGTACAGGCTGGGGTACATGCCTTGAGATAAGGACAGTAATTACACCCTCAGACTGTGAAGTGCATCATCAAACTGCCGTCCTTGGTGGTCCTTGGGCAGCCTTGCCCGGTCCTGCCCACCTATCCACTTCCCGGCCCTGCCCCTATCTCACCCCTCTCAGTACCCTCTTACCCCTCTCAGTCCCCTCCTAAACTCCCATGGACACAGTCATTAACATAACTTTGTAAGAAAGAAGATCAGCACAGGGCAAACATGGTACGTTAATTAACCATGTAAACGACTTAGAAAATCCACAAGATGAAGACTGAGACACCTGTCCAACACTTAATTATAATAATAATAATAATAATAATAATAATAATAATAATAATAATAATAATAATCAAATAATCTTTATTTACTACAAGTACATGTACAAGGTATACAGGCCTAGCTGACATCAATGACATACTACTATATAGAAAGCCCCTTGTTATGCTGAGCATTTTGGGCAAATTAGGTCAATTTTGTCCCCAGGATGCGACCCACACCAGTCCACTAACACCCAGGTACCTATTTTACTGATGGGTGAACAGGGTCAGCAGGTGTCTTAAGGAAACACGTCCTAATTTTTCCAGCCATACCGGGGATCGAACCACGGACCTCAGTGTGTAAGGTATTTTTATTGTGGGGACGTTTCGCCACACAGTGGCTTCATCAGTCCAATACAAAGAAAAATGGTAAAGATCAGAAGGAGTTGAGGAAATCAGTCCATCAGTGAAGATTGAGGGACTGATTACCTCAAGCTCTTTCTGATCTTCACTGCTCTTTTTTGTATTGGACTGATGAAGCCACTGTGTGGCGAAACGTTCCCACAATAAAGATACCCAAGTGTTGCATGTGTCTAATTTATCAAGTAAGATAAAACTGAGAGGTCACACCCGTATGGAACCTGACGTCAGCAACAGGTCACGTCAGGTCCTGTAACCATGATCACTTCTGGATCGAAACGTGTTCTAATAAGTCCCAGTGGTTTTCTTTAAAGCTGGTACAACACTCTTGAGCCATCCCGTGTATGGTAGCCCAAGAGGGGGGGGGGGCACGAGCTGTGAATCGACCCCTGTAACCACAAATAGGTGAGTACACAGGACCCCAAAAGGTGTTAACTGGAGTACATCTGGATCAGTAGGTACAACAGGAACGTTGTGACTGTACATGAATGGTATACAATACCGACAAGACGAAAATTAGACACATGTACAACATCTGGGTATCTTTATTGTAGACGTTTCGCCATCCAGTGGCTTTATCAATACAGATTCAAGGACAAAACCTGAAGACAGTAGAACTATATACAGAAGATGAGGTAATCAATCCCTCGGTCTTGGTGTTGGTGTGAACACCACCGTAGGTGTGGAGGCTCTCCACACCTCCGGTGTGATGGTTTCAGTGTTATATGTGTTTTCTGTGATAGTTTCAGTGTTATATGGGTTTTCTGTGATGGTTTCAGTGTTATATGGGTTTTCTGTGATGGTTTCAGTGTTATATGGGTTTTCTGTGATGGTTTCCGTGTTATATGTGTTTTCTGGATGGTTTCAGTGTTATATGTGTTTTCTGGGATGGTTTCAGTGTTATATGTGTTTTCTGTGATGGTTTCAGTGTTATATGGGTTTTCTGTGATGGTTTCAGTGTTATATGTGTTTTCTGTGATGGTTTCAGTGTTATATGTGTTTTCTGGGATGGTTTCAGTGTTATATGTGTTTTCTGGATGGTTTCAGTGTTATATGTGTTTTCTGTGATGGTTTCAGTGTTATATGTGTTTTCTGTGATGGTTTCAGTGTTATATGTGTTTTCTGGGATGGTTTCAGTGTTATATGTGTTTTCTGTGATGGTTTCAGTGTTATATGTGTTTTCTGGGATGGTTTCAGTGTTATATGTGTTTTCTGTGATGGTTTCAGTGTTATATGTGTTTTCTGTGATGGTTTCAGTGTTATATGACTGTTTTCTGTGATGGTTTCAGTGTTATATGTGTTTTCTGGGATGGTTTCAGTGTTATATGTGTTTTCTGTGATGGTTTCAGTGTTATATGTGTTTTCTGGGATGGTTTCAGTGTTATATGTGTTTTCTGTGATGGTTTCAGTGTTATATGACTGTTTTCTGTGATGGTTTCAGTGTTATATGTGTTTTCTGTGATGGTTTCAGTGTTATATGTGTTTTCTGTGATGGTTTCAGTGTTATATGTGTTTTCTGTGATGGTTTCAGTGTTATATGTGTTTTCTGTGATGGTTTCAGTGTTATATGACTGTTTTCTGTGATGGTTTCAGTGTTATATGTGTTTTCTGTTTGGATAGGTTTCTTAGTTCATGTTATATGTGTTTTCTGTGATGGTTTCAGTGTTATATGTGTTTTCTGTGATTGTGTTATATGTGTTTCAGATGGTTTCAGTGTTTATGACTGTTTTCTGTGATGGTTTCAGTGTTATATGTGTTTTCTGGGATGGTTTCAGTATTATATGTGTTTTCTGTGATGGTTTCAGTGTTATATGTCTTTTCTGTGATGGTTTCAGTGTTATATGTGTTTTCTGTGATGGTTTCAGTGTTATATGACTGTTTTCTGTGATGGTTTCAGTGTTATATGTGTTTTCTGGGATGGTTTCAGTGTTATATGTGTTTTCTGGGATGGTTTCAGTGTTATATGTGTTTTCTGGGATGGTTTCAGTGTTATATGTGTTTTCTGTGATGGTTTCAGTGTTATATGTGTTTTCTGTGATGGTTTCAGTGTTATGTGTTTTCTGTGATGGTTTCAGTGTTATATGACTGTTTTCTGTGATGGTTTCAGTGTTATATGTGTTTTCTGGGATGGTTTCAGTGTTATATGTGTTTTCTGGGATGGTTTCAGTGTTATATGTGTTTTCTGTGATGGTTTAAGTGTTATATGTGTTTTCTGTGATGGTTTCAGTGTTATATGTGTTTTCTGTGATGGTTTCAGTGTTATATGACTGTTTTCTGTGATGGTTTCAGTGTTATATGTGTTTTCTGGGATGGTTTCAGTGTTATATGTGTTTTCTGTGATGGTTTCAGTGTTATATGGGTTTTCTGTGATGGTTTCAGTGTTATATGGGTTTTCTATGATGGTTTCAGTGTTATATGACTGTTTTCTGTGATGGTTTCAGTGTTATATGACTGTTTTCTGTCATGGTTTCAGTGTTATATGTGTTTTCTATGATGGTTTCAGTGTTATATGACTGTTTTCTATGATGGTTTCAGTGTTATATGACTGTTTTCTGTGATGGTTTCAGTATTATATGACTGAATGTTTGTGTTTTTTTGTCTATGTTTCAATTCCATTATTTCTATGCGTTTTCTTTTTACATTTCGATATTTTGCTCTGTGTGTGTGTGTACTCACCTAGTTGGGGTTGTAGGGGTCGATTCATAGCTCCTGGCCCCGCCTCTTCACTGGTCTCTACTAGGTTATTCTTCCTGCTTCACGAGCTTTGTCATACCTCTTCTTAAAGCTATGAATGGAACCTGCCTCCACTACATCACTTCCCAGCCTATTCCACTTCCTAACCACTCTGTGACTGAAGAAATACTTCCTAACATCCCTGTGATTCATCTGAGTCTTCAACTTCCAACTGTGTCCCCTTGTTGCTGTGTCCCATCTCTGGAACATTCTGTCTCTGTCCACCTTGTTGATTCCTCTCAGTATTTTATGTCGTTATCATATCCCCCCTATCTCTCCTGTCCTCCAGTGTCGTTAGGTCGATTTTCCTTAACCTCTCCTCGTAGGACATATCCCTTAGCTCAGGGACTAGTCTTGTTGCAAACCTTTGCACTTTCTCTAATTTCCTTACATGCTTGGCTAGGTTTGGGTTCCAAACTTGTTCTGCATACTCTAATATAAGCCTGACATACACGGTGTACAGGGTCCTGAACGATTCCTTACTGAGATGTCGAAATGTTATTCAGAGGTTTGCCAGGCGCCCGTATTCTGCAGCAGTTATTTGGTTGATGTGCACCTCAGGAGATGTGCCTGGTGTTATACTCACCCTTTTCCTTGAGTGAGGTTTGTAGTCTCTAGCCCCCTAGACTGTACTCCGTCTTCGGTCTTCTTTCCCCCTCCCCAATCTTCATGACCTTGCACTTGGTGGGGCTGAACTCCAGGAGCTAGTTTCTGGACCAGGTCTGCAGCTTGTCCAGATCCCTTTGTAGTTCTGCCTGGTCCTCGTCAGACTGAGTTCTTCTCATCAACTTCACATCATCTGCAAACAGGGACACATCTGAGTCTGTTCCTTCCGTCATGTCGTTCACATATATCAGAAACAGCACCGGTCCTAGGACTGACCCCTGTGGAACCCCACTCGTCACCGGCATCCAATCTGACACCCACCAACCACCACCCACTCACCACAACCCAAAAACCACCACCCACTCACCACCCACTCACCCACCACCCACTCACCCACCACCCACTCACCCACCACCCACTCACCCACAACCCACCACCCACTCACCCACCCACCACCCCCTCAATCACCCACCACCCACTGAATAATGTATATAATAACAAATTATTTCTGATGGTGACAGACCCACAAGTTTATTGGACTTTCTTCCAAAGAGAGAGAGAGAGAGAGAGAGAGAGAGAGAGAGAGAGAGAGAGAGAGAGAGAGAGAGAGAGAGAGAGAAAGAGAGTTATGCTTCAGGTCACTACAATACATAATAACAGCGAGTGAGAGTCAGCGTTATGTAGTGTTGATGATCCTGGGTGATTGATGACATGACTACACTCATCAATAATCATCAACGTATCAACACTCGGCAGTAACATCAACCAGCTCACATGTTGACCAAGACATGGGGGAGGGGAATCCTGTAGACCTCGATCTCAGGTCCTCTTCAGAAGAACAAGAAAAAATAAACAAGAAAGGGGTGTCTATGTGGGGGTCACCTGCTTAAAGTTCAGGGGGTCAGCGCCCCCCCGCAGCCCGACCCCTGCCCACCCCTTCAGACCCCTACATCTTGATCCATGGAATTGGAGCTACGATCTTCCTTCCTCGGATTAAGCCTGTGTGACCCCCTATGGTTTTAGCCCTTCCCCGGGGTTATGATATGCATTGTGACTACCCCTGTGGTTATCCCAGCGACTGCCCATGCGTACCCCTATGACTACACTACTGTGGCTACCCCTGTGGTTATCCCAGCGACTACCCATGCGTACCCCTATGACTACTACTGTGGCTACCCCTGTAGTTATCCCAGCGACTATTCCTGCGTACCCCTGTGACTACCCAATCGACCACCCCTACGACTATCCCTGTGACTACCCCTGTGACTATCCCTGTGACTACCCCTGTGACTATCCCTGTGACTACCCCTGTGACTATCCCTGTGACTACCCCTGTGACTACCCCTGCGACTATCCCAGTAACTACCCCTGCGACTATCCCAGTAACTACCCCTGACTACGACTATCCCAGTAACTACCCCTGTGACTACCCCTGCGACTATCCCAGTAACTACCCCTGTGACTACCCCTGCGACTATCCCAGTAACTACCCCTGCGACTATCCCAGTAACTACCCCTGTATCGACTATCCCAGTAACTACCCCGTGACCTCGACTATCCCAGTAACTACCCCTGCGACTACCTGCGACTATCCAGTAACTACCCCTGCGACTATCCCAGTAACTACCCCTGTGACTACCCCTGCGACTATCCCAGTAACTACCCCTGTGGTGACTACCCAGTCAACTGCCCCCATCGACTCTCCCTTAGCGACTACCCTCGCCATAATCCCCGCGACCATTCTCAAAGAATATTCCCTTTGACTACCCCAGTGACTATCAGCGACTACCCTCGCGGCTACCCCAGTAGGACGCCAGGTAAGAGAGTATAGAGGCAGATCCTGGACCAAACAAGCTGGTGGTAATGGCCAATTCAATCGTGCGAATCACCTAACATCTTATCAGCGGTCGTAAGTCATCACAAGAAACACAATCCCTTGATTAGGACGGTGGTGGTGGTAGTAGTGGTGGTGGTGGTGGTGGTGGTAGTGGTGGTGGTAGTGGTGGTTGCCCACACGCAACGCTCAGCTAATGGAATCAAACTCTATAAGACTCTGGCTTGTGGGCAGTGTTGCCAGCCCTCACGTCTCACCTTCCAACAAACCCTCTACGTAAGTCTCTTTGTGAAACACAATACCATCGACACCAACAACAACAACAACGCTATCAAAACTATCACTATAGAAACAGCACGCAAGAGCGCTGTTGTGAGTCGGTTATCACCAACATTTATAACGAAATAGCTTTGGCTATTGCGCTTGTGTTGGCGTTGTTGGTGGTCTGGTTGTGGCAACAGTGTTGTACAGGATAGAGATATTACCAGCTTCAACACAACCTCGTCAATTATGGCGTGTTTTTCGCCCAGTTTGGCTACTTCTTCGCCCGACTTTCGCAACTTGTTCGCCAGGGATGGTCCTTCAAGCAATTTTGTGTCTTCCCCGTTATTTATGTGTTTATTTTAAGGGAGATATATCATAGGTGATGTGTGGGAAGAATCTGAATTATTCATGAGACTGGTTACTGAGGGAGAACTCTCAGTGCTGTGTATGTGTGTGTGTATGTGTGTGTGTTAGTTACCATTTTGTCCTAGGCACATGTCAATTAGACACTAGGCCTGTTATATGTGTATGTGTGTGTGTGTAACGAAACACTTCGAAATGTTTCGGCCCCGCCGGGAATTGAACCCGGGCCCTCCGTGCGTGAAGCAAGAGCGCTAGCCACCATGCCATCGGGGCGTGTGTGTGAGGGTGGGTGTGTGTGTGTGTGGGGGGGGGGTGTTTGTGTACTCACCTAATTGTGGTTGCAGGGGTCGAGACTCAGCTCCCGGCCCCGCCTCTTCGCTGTCCGCTACCGGGTCTCTGCTCTTCCTGCTCCATGAGCTTTATCACACCTTGTCTCAAAACCATGCATGGCTCCCGCCTCCACCACATCTCTCTCTAGACTATTCCACTTCCTGACTACTCTGTGGCTGAAGAAATGCTTCCTAACATCCCCTTGACTCATCTGAGTCTTCAGCTTCCAGTTGTGTCCCCTTGTTTCTGTGTTCCCTCTCTGGAACATCCTGTCACTGTCCACCTTGTCGATTTCCCGCAGTATTTTGTATGTCGTTATCATGTCTCCTCTGACCCTTCTTTCCTCCAGTGTTGTTAGTCCTATTTCCCTCAACCTTTCTTCATAGGACAGACCCCTGAGTTGTGGAACTAGCTTTGTCGCAAACCTTTGCACTTTCTCTAGTTTCTTTACGTGCTTGACCAGGTGTGGGTTCCAGACTGGTGCTGCATATTCTAGTATGGGCCTGACGTACACGGTGTACAGTGTCTTGAACGATTCCTTGTTAAGGTAACGGAATGCTAATCTTAGGTTTGCCAGTCGCCCATATGCTGCCGCAGTTATCTGGTTGATGTGTGCCTCCGAAGACGTGCTTGGCGTTATACTCACCCCAAGGTCTTTCTCCTTTGCCGATGTTTGTAGCCTTTGTCCGCCTAGCCTGTACTCTGTCAGCGGTCTTCTTTGCCCTTCTCCGCTCTTCATGACTTTGCATTTGGTGGGATTGAATTCGAGAAGCCAGTTGCTAGACCAGATGTCAAGCTTGTCCAGGTCTGTTTGAAGTCCTACTTGGTCCTCTTCCGATGTGTGTGTGTGGGGGGGTATGTACTCATCTAAAAGCATTCACCTATATGTGGTGGCAGGGTTCGAGTGAGAGCTCCTGGCTCCATCTCTGAGCTGGCCGCTACCAGGTTCATTCTCTCCTGGCATTCAGGAACCTAATTGTACTTATTTTTTAAAAGCTATGTATGGATTCTGCCTCTAGAAACATAAATCATAGCACTGTATCATCTTTTGCAGACGATACTAGAATCGGTATGAGAGTGTGACCCATAGAAGTCACAGTGAGCCTCCAGTGGGTCACTGATAACAATATGATGGTCAATGAAGACAAATTTGAATTACTACGTCATGGAAGAATGAAGGAAATAAAAACAAGATCACAGTACAAGACAAACTCAAACCACTTAATAGAATGTAAGTTAAATGTGAGAGACCTGGGAGTGACAATGTCAGAAAATGTCACGATTAAGGAGCACAAGAATGTTGTTATCGCAAGGCTGACGAAATTACTGAGCTGGAAAATGTACAGAGAACCTTCACAGTTCGTATAAACTCAATCAAGCACTGGGAATGTTTGAAAACCCTAGTTACATATACTTATTCCGACACCTCTTCCCGGACCATCACTCGTTGCTTCCTTCCTGTTAGGTGTTCATTGGTTCATTGTAGTGTCTTTCCTGTTATTCCTGCCTGCTTATCTAGTGTTTGTCCCAGTGTTGTGTGGTACCGTGTTAAAAGCCTTCCGACAGTCCAAAAACATGCAGTCTACCATTCCTACCTCTCTTGTCTCACTTCTGATACTTTGTGGTAGAACTCCAGTAGGTTTGTGAGACAAGATTTACCACCTCAAAAGCCGTGGTGGTTGTCATGTATCAACCCACTTCCTCCTAGGTGATCCAGCACTCTTCTGATAATGTTTTCCATAACCTTACACACTATACATGTCAGTGACATTGGCCTCTAGTTTAATCCTGTGTGTGTGTGTGTGTGTGTGTGTGTGTTTGTTTAAATTAATAGTGGCTGGCCTCATCTGTCCTGCTGATGTTACTGTTGTCGCCACTGTTATTGTTGGTGCTGCTGCTGCTGCTACTCCCGCTGCTATTGATGCTGCTGTTACTGATGCTGTTGCAGTTACTGTTACTGTTGCTTGTGATGTTGCTACTGCTACACACACACACACCTGGAGGGTGTTCCGGGGGTCAACACCCCCGCGGCCCGGTCCATGACCAGGCCTCTTGAAAAATATAAACAAATCATGGCTCTTCATTTTCCTTACAGTTTCAATAATAACATTATTGTATTCCTTGAACGTGAGATCTTCTGACATTATCACTCCCAGGTCTCTCACATTTGACTAACGTTCTGTTAAGTGGTTGAGTTTGTCTTGTACTCTGATCTATACATTTCCTCCAGTCTTCCATGACGTAGTAACTGAAATTTGTCCTCATTGAACATCACACTGTTGTCAGAGGTACACTGGAACACTTGGCTGGAAGTGTTACAGTTGGAAGTGTTGCAGCAGAACTGTGTATTGCCCGGATGTATTGCGAGGCTGTGACCCCCCACGGGTTTAGCGCTTAGCATTAATCTGTATAATCTGTAAGCCATTGGGCTTACGCGATGGTCTGGAGTTTTGAGACTCTCTGACCGCGGGTTCGAACCCCACCCGTGGTATGGTTTGTTTGCAATCGTGTCATTACGATTTCGTGAGTCTGTATTGTGATGTCTGTCTTCCCTACTTGGTCCCTCCCCTCTCCTCCTCCACCAGTGCCAGGTAGACCCCCACCTCCCCCCCAACGAGGGGGTGGACCAGGCTGGACAACCAGTACCAGGTAGACCCCCACCTCTCCCCAACGAGGGGGTGGACCAGGCTGGACCACCAGTGCCAGGTAGACCCCCCCAACAAGGGGGTGGACCAGGCTGGACCACCAGTGCCAGGTAGACCCCCACCTCCCCCCCAACGAGGGGGTGGACAGGCTGGACCACCAGTGAGTCTAGTTAACGTTGTCCCCTCAGGCTCCTAACCTCCCCTACCCCCCTAGAGACCCTCCCCTCATATTCACCAACTCCCCTAGGGACCCTCCCCTCATCAACCCAACCCCCCTACGGGCCCTCCCCTCCCACTCCACCAACCCTCTAATACCTTTCCTTAACCCCTTCACTTCTTTTTTTATCCTCTCAAGACCCTTTTCTCTTCTTTATCTCCTTATATCCACTCCTTTTTCTCTCCTCTTCTTAACTTACTTCTTCCACACCTCTTGATCCATTTTCTTATCCTCTTTCTTCTCTCTCTCTCTCTCCTTCTTACCTTTGACATACCTTTGAAGTCTTTTGAGAGTGTTGCTGTTCATCCAGCCCGGCCCTGGGCCAGTCTCGTTTGGTCAACCAGGCTGTTGCTGCCGGCGGCCCGCTGGCCCACATCCATCACAGTCTGGTTGATCTGACATTTGGCAGAGGTACATGTCCAATTTACTCTTGGAAACTTCTACACTTGTTCTGGCAGTGTTTCTGATTCTTGTGGGAGACTGTTGAACAGTCTAGGCCCACGGATGTTGATACAATGTTCTATTATTGTGACCACGGATGTTGATACAATGTTCTCTTATTGTGACCACGGATGTTGATACAATGTTATCTTATTGTGATCACGGATGTTGATACAATGTTCTCTTATTGTGACCACGGATGTTGATACAATGTTATCTTATTGTGACCACGGATGTTGATACAATGTTCTCTTATTGTGATCACGGATGTTGATACAATGTTCTCTTATTGTGATCACGGATGTTGATACAATGTTCTCTTATTGTGATCACGGATGTTGATACAATGTTCTCTTATTGTGATCACGGATGTTGTCATAATGCTTTCTTATTGTGACCACGGATGTTGATACAATGTTCTCTTATTGTGATCACAGATGTTGATACAATGTTATCTTATTGTGATCACGGATGTTGATACAATGTTCTCTTATTGTGATCACGGATGTTGATACAATGTTATCTTATTGTGACCACGGATGTTGATACAATGTTCTCTTATTGTGATCACGGATGTTGATACAATGTTCTCTTATTGTGACCACGGATGTTGATACAATGTTATCTTATTGTGACCACGGATGTTGTCATAATGCTTTCTTATTGTGACCACGGATGTTGATACAATGTTCTCTTATTGTGATCACGGATGTTGTCATAATGCTTTCTTATTGTGACCACGGATGTTGATACAATGTTCTCTTATTGTGATCACAGATGTTGATACAATGTTATCTTATTGTGATCACGGATGTTGATACAATGTTCTCTTATTGTGATCACGGATGTTGATACAATGTTATCTTATTGTGACCACGGATGTTGATACAATGTTCTCTTATTGTGATCACGGATGTTGATACAATGTTCTCTTATTTTGATCACGGATGTTGATACAATGTTCTCTTATTGTGACCACGGATGTTGATACAATGTTATCTTATTGTGACCACGGATGTTGATACAATGTTCTCTTATTGTGATCACGGATGTTGATACAATGTTCTCTTATTGTGATCACGGATGTTGATACAATGTTCTCTTATTGTGATCACGGATGTTGATACAATGTTATCTTATTGTGATCACGGATGTTGATACAATGTTCTCTTATTGTGATCACGGATGTTGATACAATGTTATCTTATTGTGATCACGGATGTTGATACAATGTTCTCTTATTGTGATCACGGATGTTGATACAATGTTCTCTTATTGTGATCACGGATGTTGATACAATGTTATCTTATTGTGATCACGGATGTTGATACAATGTTCTCTTATTGTGATCACGGATGTTGATACAATGTTATCTTATTGTGATCACGGATGTTGATACAATGTTCTCTTATTGTGATCACGGATGTTGATACAATGTTATCTTATTGTGATCACGGATGTTGTCATAATGCTTTCTTATTGTGACCACGGATGTTGATACAATGTTCTCTTATTGTGATCACGGATGTTGATACAATGTTCTCTTATTGTGATCACGGATGTTGATACAATGTTCTCTTATTGTGATCACGGATGTTGATACAATGTTATCTTATTGTGACCACGGATGTTGATACAATGTTCTCTTATTGTGATCACGGATGTTGATACAATGTTCTCTTATTGTGATCACGGATGTTGATACAATGTTCTCTTATTGTGATCACGGATGTTGATACAATGTTATCTTATTGTGATCACGGATGTTGATACAATGTTATCTTATTGTGACCACGGATGTTGATACAATGTTCTCTTATTGTGACCATGGATGTTGATACAATGTTCTCTTATTGTGACCACGGATGTTGATACAATGTTCTTTTATTGTGACCACGGATGTTGATACAATGTTCTCTTATTGTGATCACGGATGTTGATACAATGTTCTCTTATTGTGATCACGGATATTGATACAATGTTCTCTTATTGTGACCACGGCACAATAAAAGAACATTGTCCTCATATCTTCCTCTACCACTATCTCACCGTCTTCCTCCTCCTCCTCCTCCAGCAGGTGTCTGGAGGCTGCCCCACACGTCGTCACCTTCACAGGTATTGCCAGCCCTGGAATCATGGTCTGAGTGATGAGATGATGATGGTGGTCGGGGTCTGCAGTTATTTCCTCAGTGTGACTCCTAGCAGATACCTCATGGAGGAGGGGAGGAGTTGGAGGGGGTGGGGGGGGGACACAGAAAGTATGGCAGAAATGCTACAGTATGAACATTAATGTGGAATGGTATGTGTAAAGATCTCTCTCTCTCTCTCTCTCTCTCTCTCTCTCTCTCTCTCTCTCTCTCTCTCTCTCTCTCTCTCTCTCACCACCAACAACCACAGTTAACGAGGCCTCACCACCTCAAGTCTAACAAGGTTGTTAATACAGACCAATCACCTGCCGCCTCCCACTCTCGGGAAATCGTCAAATCATCGTTCAACCGCACCAAATTACAGCCTTGATTGGCTAAAGCAAACAAGGCGGGTACCCTGCTGCCGTCCCTAGGTACCCCTGACCAGGGTGGTCCAGGAGAGAAGAGAGAGGAGAGAGAGAGAGAGAGAGAGAGAGAGAGAGAGAGAGAGAGAGAGAGAGAGAGAGAGAGAAATATGACATGAAGGAAGCTTTATGATAATTAAACAATGAGAAAAAAAAACAGAAATAAAAAATATTTAAAAAAACCGGGTAGGGTTCGGGTCAACAGTTCCGTTATAAACGGTATTTTTTAAGAGAAAAACGGACGTTGAGTTATTTCAAGTATCGTTTCTTCTTCTTCTTCTTCTTCTTCTTCTTCTTCTTCTTCTTCTTCTCTTCTTCTTTTCTTCTTCTTCTTCTCTTCTTCCTCCTCCCATAATCACGGGTAAACTACCTCATTTGCGTCCGTCAAGACGACTTGGGTGGCGCAAGTTGAGCCAGACAGCTTAATTGATGGTCTGGCTGGGACGACCCAGGTGGACGACCCAGGAGGACGACCAGGTGGACGACCCAGGTGGACGACCCAGGACAACCAGGTGGACGACCCAGGAGGACGACCAGGTGGACGACCCAGGAGGACGACCCAGGAGGACGACCAGGTGGACGACCCAGGAGGACGACCAGGTGGACGACCCAGGAGGACGACCAGGTGGACGACCCAGGAGGACGACCAGGTGGACGACCCAGGAGGACGACCAGGTGGACGACCCAGGAGGACCAGGTGGACGACCCAGGAGGACGACCAGGTGGACGACCAGACAGTCAGTGGGGAATGGGGGTCATCCAGGGGATGGTGGGTCGTCCAGGATATGGGGGGGG